>PVJA010030771.1:0-25495 GCA_004027025.1 Myocastor coypus
TTTTTTTTTTTTTTTTTTTTTTTTTTTTAATGTGTTTGTTTATTTATTTATTTTTATGGCCAGCTCAGCCTGCCTTGAGGGCAGGGCTGGAGCAGCATGTGGTGCCGGGGATTGAACCACGGTCCTTGAAGCCGCCTAAGCTTTCCTAAGCAGGCGCTTTAGACCACTGAGCCATCCTGCTGGGCCCCTCACATTGTTGTTTCTTACTAAAAGAAAAAAATACAGAAGCATATATTTTATAATCAGAGTAAAGCCTCTTATAGCATTGTCATCATTCTAGGAATTGAGCTCAGTGCGTTTGCATGAGCTTCATCCCCACCCCTTCTTAAATTTTAAGATGAAGTCTCATTATTTGCTTGAAGTAGGCTCCAACTTGCCATCTTGTTGGTTCAGTTTCCCAGAGTGCTGATATTACAGGCTGGTACTACAGCCCCCAGCTAGAAAAATATTTAAAATACAACCATAGCTGAAGCTGTAGTCCAAGCACTTAGGAGGCTGAGTCAGGAGGTCCCTTTGAGTTCCAGGCCAGCCTGGGCTACCTAGTGAGTTCAAGGACAGCCTGTACTGCACGGTGAGAGCCTCTCAAAAACAATAACAACAAAAAGCAATGCACTGTGAAAAGTATAGTTAAGTTTAAAATAGGCATTATCCCTAATTGAAGTTCAAGCAGAAAGACATGTAAATAGAAAATCTGGAACTGATAAATCATTGGCTGCCTTATGGCTTTGCTCACTAAACACCCTTGAGAAACATGGTTGATGAGCAGCCCATCTTCCAGGCCCTATCTGTCCCTCTCAGAAGCTCTCATTCATGCAATACATTTTTTCTGTTCTTAAAATCATTGCTGGAATTAAGACTATTACTGGGTTAATATATTCAAGAGCACAGTCCATAATTGCTGAATCGCCAAAGCTACCTGTATGTCAATAGATAATGGGATAAGAAAAGTGATAATTATGTACAGTGATGTATTATTGTGCCGTAAAGAACAATCATATTTGAGTCATTTGTAGGAAGATGGCTGGATGTGCTACTAGTTTTAGTATGCTGGAGTGTACTTTTAAAAGTGGTATCTATGCTCTTTCTGTCCTGAGAAAGGAAATTGGTCAAGTCAAGCACAAATAGCATCAAAGTTTGATTAAAGGTAGGAAAATAAACTGGTGTTGCAGAGTCGGGACCAAATAAAAGTAGGAAAAGGAGTTCACCCTGCAGTGTGAGGCAGCCACCATGCAAGAGTGGGCACAGTGACAAAAACTCAATGGTGACTGCCCTTTTTGTGTCACCCATTCCTTGGACTCAGGTCTAGGCCATCCTCACGAACACTTGTGGAGTTCTCATGAGAAGTCCATGTACAGGGCTATGGGGACTTTTTCATGCCTGTGTCCTGGGATCTTGTTGCAGCTCCTACCCTAGCTGGTTCTAGCCACACCCTTCCTTCCCGGTTCACTTGGGATCGTGATGTTAAGTGAAAGAAGTCAGACCCGCACACTTATTTCATGGTTTGTCTCATCTGAGCAAAGCAAGTATAAAAAGAGCAAAACCTAGATGATAGGGCAGACAGAGATAGATTTTCTGTGCAAGGGAAGGGAAGGGAAGGGACCAAGAGATAGAGGCAGAGGTGAGGAGGGGGCAGTAGAAGTGCTCTGCTTCCCCCCACCCTCTGCCAGCTCCCCACAGAGAGTGAAATACTGTACTGCAAATGTGTCCTGACAGAGTACATAGAACTGAAAACATATATCCCAGACCTAGGGATGTATCTTACAAGTCAGGAAGCTGAAGGGCTGGCCGTTCAAATAGCTCAGCAGATTAAAGAGCCTGCAAGCAGGCACAGGGGCCGGGGTTCAGTATCTGTACCTACTGTGCTGGCACCCCACTCCACGGCACACTGAGATGGCAATTAAGACTGAGCTTGGTGGCGTGTGCTGTAATTCCAGCTTTTGGGGCTGGGGAGATAGCTCAGTAGAATAAACGCTAAGGATTCAATCCCCAGTTCCAAAAAAAACCTTTCCAGCTCTTGGGAGGCTGTAAACTGGCAGCTCACTAGGACTCTGATGTAGTAGTGAGACCCTGAACACCCTGTAGACCAGTGATTCTCACTCAACCTGTGGGTCGCCACCCCAGTGGGGGTTGAACGACCAAAACACAGGGCTTGCCTAAAGCCATTCCAAATCATAACTGTAGCAAAATTACAGTTTTGAAGTAGCCACCAAAATTATTTTTTGGTTTGGGGTCACTGCAACATGAGGAATTGTATTGAGGGGTCACAGCATTGGAAAGGTTGAGAATCTGTAGACCCTTTCCTATAATACAAAAACAAATAAACAAAACAGAAAAACAAAAGAAGTCAGGAAGCTGAAACTGGCAAACAGTTGTAGGAACCCTGAATCTGGGGCCAGGCTGGCACATGGGTAGTCTCACCTGTGTGACTTGGGTTGCTGTGGCAGGTGCTTCTAGCTGTGTCCCTGTACCACTTGCCTTTCATTGCTCTCCCATGTATTTGCAGGGTGAGTACAGCTTCCCTGCTTGCCCACTTCCCTGCCTTCGGGAAGGGTGGGGAAAGGCCATACTGACAGTCTAAGACACATCTCAGAGGCTAACCCAGAGGGCACATCTGGAAAATGCGTTTTTTATTTTTTTATTTGTTTTGTCTTTTTGAGACAGGGTCTTGCTATGCATTCAGGCTGGCCTTGAGCTCACTTTTGTCTTGAACTTGCACCTGTCCTTCTGCCTCAGCCTCCCAAGTGCTGGGGTTACAGGTGTGCGCCACCATGCTGGCTAAAGATGCATTTTTTTAAACAAACCTTCCTGTCCTTGAGGTTCTGGGGGGTGTGTATAGGGAAATAGTTGGAACGTGGATGCCAGTCATGCCTGGACTGATATGGCACATCTAGCATTCAGTAGAAGCCCTCCTTCTGCTGGGTGTATAGTTCATTTTGAAGGTGGTAAGATAAAAAATATCTGGCTTAGATTTGAACTCTTTAGAAATTTTTCTTATCCTTTAATGTGTACTGCATAATTTAAGCATGTTTTATTTTTATTCATTTGTTACCTTTGGTTTATTTTATCAGAGGGTATAACAGTCCTTTAAAAAGTATGAACTAGTAACTGTACCAGAAACTTTCCTTCTACAGTCGAGCATGAAAAGATGTCATTTTTTTTGATATTGAACTTTTTTTTTTTCTCTCTTTTTGAGACAGGGTCTTGTTATGCAGTTCAGGCTGGCCTTGAGCTCACTTTTGTAGCTCAGGCTGGTCTCGAACTCGCACTGGTCCTCCTGCCTCAGCCTCCCAAGTGCTGGTATTACAGGCGTGTGCCACCACACCCGGCGATATTGAACTTTCTACAGGTTTTTAATTCATAAAATTCTGACAAGGTGCTAAAAATGCAGTGTGCTTTTCCATTAGAAAATGTTTACACTTCTGTGTTTTAAGAAATTTCAAATGACTTGGTGATTTTAGCATGCTAAGTACTCATTAAAAAACATGCCAAGCAATTTCCAAATACTCTTACATTCTTTATTAAGTATTTGAGACCAGTAGGGTTTGCTGTTCACAACAGGAATTGTTAGGATTATTACCAGACCAGGGTCTGGATTCTTGCCACCTGAAAGCTACACAGTTCTCAGGAGATGCAATTTCATGGGAAGCAAACTGGTTTTAGTCAAGCGTTGGCATCCTGAGGAGATGGAGGGGTGGTTGTTTTCAGAGCTTTCTGGGGAGTCTTCTAGGTGCACAGAAGGACTTCCGTAGGGACGGAGAGGAGGTCTAAGGACAGGGGACGGGAAAGCTTAGTACAGGCAGAGCAGGCCTATATCATCTGTGTGGGTCTCCTCTCATTCTTTTGTGGCTACAATGTTGTAACAGATTGTAGCTTCCTGAGCTGGTTCCTGTGGGTCTTTACACAGACACATTACTTTTCTGCAGATTAAACCTCATCACAAATTACCTGTTTCATGTTAATTGATGTAAAGAACTAAAGAGTAAATTGAATGTGGGAAAACGCACATCTAACCTGAACACTCTGGGAAGTTGAGGCAGGAGGGTCAGAAGTTAGATTTTTTTGAGACAAGGTCTCCCTGTGCAGTGCAGGCTGGCCTTGAACTCATTATGTAGCGCAGGCTGGTCTCGAAGTTATAGTGATCCTCCTCAGCCTCCCCAGTGCTGGGATTATAGGCTTTGTCACCATTCCCAGCAGGATGAAAAGTTTGAGACGAGTTTGGGCAGTTCAGCTTGGTGAGTCTCAGTGTGAAGGCCCTGGGTTTTAAAAAGATGATGGGCCTTATGTGTTCTGATATAGCTTGAAGGTTACCAGATGTTCTGAGTTCTGTAATACAACTACAGAAAGATAGCTGAGATAACAGAATCTCCATCATTTAGATGTGGTTTCTTGTTAGTATTTTAGGGTTCTGGACAAAGAGAAGGAAAGTGTACAGAAACTTTGCAAAGGGTAAGGAAGTGGCTTTGCAAGAGGAATGGAGAGAACCTTGTAAAGGACTTCTGGTGCAAGGAGTGGCCACTGTTAGAGGATGACCTGGACACTTAGCTGTGCTTTAGTGATGCCTGTTGATTACTTTCAAGGAGTGAGAGCATCTGTTTCTCTTTTAAGATTGATTACTTTTGAAGAGTTCTTTTTTTGGTACTGGGGATTGAACTTGGGACCTTGTGTTTGCCAGGTAGGCACTTATACCACTGCGCACTTATACCACTCTGGCACTCTTCTGTGTCACCAATTAAAGTAATTGTTACTTTCTTTTTGTATGTACTTGTAACATTAAAAAAACTACTTTTTTAAAAAATTTTTTTGCGGGACTGGGGTTCTAACTCACAACCTTGCACTTGCAAGGCAGGCACTTGTGCCATTTCTTGTCAGAAATGGTCTGGGTTATTTTTCAGTTCTAACTAAACTGGTAGTAAACTTGCACCTAGGAATTGTGAGGGCCAAATGATAATTCTAGGGTGTGGTGACAAGGTGAGGAGTTTTGTGTGAGCTTATAGTGTAAGGCTCCATCTTGTCCATTGTTTCTTGCCTTAGTGTTATAGGACCATCTTATGTCTCAGGAGTCCATTGGGTGCACTGGAACTTCTTGAGGCAGTGTGTAAGATGTGATTGAAAAATACAGTTAATGCTTAAATTTAAAAATTATGGACCTTTCCCTTGTGCTTCAGACATACTTTTCCCCTTGACTTGCCACTTCATGAAACAGCTGTTTTAGAAGTTCTCTTTTGTGTCTGTGGTTGTGACATGAAACTGTATGGCTGCCTTCATGTTCTAAATTGATAGAAAATGTTCAACTTTGGGGAAGAGCAAGAGGATGCAAGTGCCAGGTCTGTGCCAGATCTGCTGAGTAAGCTGGTTGAGAACACAGATCTCTAAGACCTGCCCTCCTGTGAGATGGCACTCAGCAGCCACTCACTGCTTTTGATCATGCTTCATAAAGATACGGGAGAAGATGGCCAGAGCTGCTTCAGAATGATGGGGGAGGGTGAGTGTGTTTCAGGTGAGGGGAATGCTAGGAAGAGCATGGATGGCATTCCTTCTGTCTTTCCTTGTACTCTGTATTTTTTAATTTGAACATTTCCCTTATATTTTGGTAACATACATGACAGTCTGAGGTAAGAGATGGCTTGCTTTTATAACAGAAGAGCTGTTGTGGAAAGGGAAGTAGAAAACAAGGAGCCATGCTTGGTCCTCTCAGTTTTAGGAATCAGAAGGAGGCTGGCTTTCTGGAAGTCAGTTTTTTTAAAGCTGTCCAGACCTTTGTGCCACTTGGAAAGTATAAACCATACACTGAGTTGAGGACCTTTAGGGAACAGCTTCTATCTTTACTGGCACTATATATTTATGTTCGGTAAATTATCTTATTAAAAAATTAGGCTATGGGGCCAAGGAGTTAGCTCAGTAGAATAAGTGTGTGCCTGGCAAGCATAAGGTCCTATGTTCAGTCCCGGGTATTGGGAAAAAAAAAATTAGAGCCTGAATTTTTTTTGAGAGATGAGGTCTCACTATATATTTCAGGTTGACCTTGAATTTACTAGTCCAGGTTGGTCTTCAACACCAAGCAGTCCTTTTTTACTTTAGCCTCCTGCGTGCTACAGTTACAGGTGTGTACCAGCATGCCCAGCCTGAAAGTTTTGTTTTGATAAATTGTATCTCTAACCTTTATAATGAAACCAGTATAATTTTTATGATAGTCTACATACTGGTGAGTAATAATTAGTACCTCATAGAAATGATTGTTATAATATAAAAATAGGGGAAAAAAACCTAGATTTTTTTTTTTTTTTTTTTTTGTCTTTTTGAGACAGGGTCTCACTGTGCAGTTCAGGCTGGTCTTGAGCTCACTTTTGTAGCCCAGGCTGGTCTCGAACTTGCACTGATCCTCCTGCCTCAGCCTCCCGAGTGCTGGGATTACAGGTGTGCGCCACCACGCCCAGCCCATAAAAACCTAGATTTTTATCTTTTTCTACTGTATATCCAGATAAACTGTCTGTTTTTCAAATTTGAGTGTGAAAAAATCTACGATATTAGAAGAAAACATGGTTCAGTACAAAATCTCATAGGAGCATAGGTCTTCATAAGAAGCCATATAGAGAAATACTGGTACATGTAACTGATTTCTGAGTAAGACAGAAAATAATAAAATTGTTCCGTGACTTGTAGCTGTATGTTGTTGAGAGTTGAACATTCTTTGTGATTGATTAGTAATGTCAACTTGCTGGAAAAGGCTTTTAAAATGAAAATGCATGGCATGCTAAATAAATTTATGTATATGGATTTTTATAAAAGATTTAAGGTGCGGTTGGTGGCAGTTACCTGTAATCTCAGCACTTGGGAGACTGAAGCAGAAGGACCACCATATTGAGTTGACTATATGGTGAGTTCAAGGCCAGCCTGAACTGCATATTGATACCCTGTCTCCAAAACTCTAAATAAATAGATAAATATGAATGGATGGATGAATAGAGATACAGTAAAGGTGAGTAGAAGTTCATTTAGAAGTGATTCTCTACCTTAGCATTACATTAAAATAATCTAGAGGTACTTCTAACAAGGTATACATTCCTGGTTCTTACAGGAATTAATTTGCCTGATGAGGCATTTTCAGTGATTGCATACTCCCTGCTTCCAACTTTGGCATTGAACCCAGGACCTTCATACTGAACTACACCCCTACACGCGCTCGCGCTCGCTCGCTCGCTCGCTCGCTCGCTCTCTCTCTCTCTCTCTCTCTCTCTCTCTCTCTCTCTTTCATTTATTTTCTTTTAATAAGAAATAACAAAAAGAAAAGAAATAACAATGTGACATTTTCAAAAACATGTTAGTAGTACATTCCCAGTAACCGATACAATGAATATTATTGTCCTCTTACTAGTTATATAGAGCACAGAATATAGACATGATAATTTTTCTTTTTAAAATTTTTCTTTTTTTCTTGTTTCAGAACTTTTGTTTGTTTATTTATTTTCATGGCTGGCTCAGCCTGCCCTGAGGGCAGGGGTTGGCACAACATGTGGTGCCAGGGATCGAACTGCGGTCCCTGCAGCCGCCTGCAGGCGCTTGAGACCACTGAGCCATCCTGCCAGGCCTGATAATTTTTCTAATCATTATTGGTACAAAAAGTTTCTTCTCATTGAACTAAGAGAAAGTAGTTGTACACATAGTCCAGTATTCCATAATTACAGTGGGTTATTTGCAGAACTGGCCACCCCTACCCTCTTTAATATTTTATTTTGAGACAGAATCTTGCCAAGTTGTCCAGGTTGACCTGGAATCTTGCCATAGCTTTTCAGAGTACTGGTGGTACAGTGTGTACCACCACTGTGCTTATCCTGTTGTTGGTGTTTCTTAAAAGTCCAGTTTACTCTGCAGTCAGTGGTGAAAACTACAATTTTTTTTTTCTTTCTGTATTTTAGGGAAGAGTCTACAGGGTCTACCACTAGATCGGAATTGTAGTGATCCACCTATTTACAGCCTCCCAAGAGCTGGGATTACAGGTGTGTGCTACCATGCCCAGTCTCAGTTACCCTCTCAGTGTGCCCCAGGGCAGGGCTGGCATGCCCAGGGATCAAACCCCGGCCCCTATGCCTGCAGATGCTTTAATCTGCTGAGTTATTTGGCCAGCCTGAAAACAGTTTCAAAGAGGGCTTGTTTGAATTTTGATTGATTGATTGATTATTTATTTATTTATTTATTTATTTGAGGCAAGTTCTCACTATGTAGTGTAGGCTAGTCTTGAACTTGGCCAGTACCCCAGCCTGGACTCAAACTTGCAGCAATCCTCCTGATATAGCCTCCCCAAGTGCTTGGAATGTTAGTGTGAACCACCATCTCCAGCCTTATTTACGTTTCTTTCATTTCTTCCCTTAACTTGTCAGTTTGGAATTTAGATGACTAAATAAATACAACATCATAGAGTCCAGCATGCTCTTTTTTCTCATTAGAGAAGAAAAAGAAAAAAAAATTCTTTTTTTTTGAGATAGGATTTGGCTATGTTGTCTGGCTGGCTTGGACTCATTGTACAGAAATATATTATTCAAGTAAGATCAAGGCTCATTTACATTTAAGTAATTTTGTAAATTTCATAATACTTTCTTGGATGTGAGGACGATCTGGCTATGACATCTGTCACCCCATTGATCACCAGGGTTGATTTGGCTGATCTGGCTGGTTAGGCAGGTGTCCCCTTCCTTCCTCAACGATCCATGTGCATTCCTCCAAAAACTGCGTGCTCGGTCGAAGAGGACGACCACCCCCTGATAGAGGAGGACTGTTCCTCAGCCAAAGGTATACAAGTAGCTGCGCTCCCCTGCTAGAACCTCCAAACAAGCTCTCATAATACTTTCTTTCTCTACTTTTGAAAGAGAGCTCTTCTGAAGTAATATTGTCACAGATATGACCCAGTACCCAGGGAGCTCCCTAAAGAATTCCTGTGGAAAGCTTCAGAGTTATTTGGTGGGTGATAACAGCCAAGGTTAGTGTATAGATACAGAAGCATGGGGATAGGGCAGGTACTCAGGGAACCCATCTTATGGTCTCTTGAAATAAACTGTTGGTTATCAGCCTTTAAGAAGCGCAGATCTTCCTACTAATGAAGTATGTATGTATTATTTGAATGTTGAGTAGTTGAACATAGTTATTTTGACAGTATAACTTACAGATTTGTCAGGTTTTCTTATGAAAATATGTCATGCTGTGGTCTGAGTGCCTGCTACGGAGTGGTACAGGGCAAAGGAGTCGTAGAGCAGGGAGTTCAGGTAAGCCTGAGTGGAGGAATCTGTGCAGGTAGACATGGGCGACCTGCATGCGGTGGGGTATGTCAAGTGAGGTGGGAAGACTCATGGGCCAGTAGTTTTGGATAGGAAACACAGATTTGGCAATGGGCATGTACATGGTGAGTAAATGAGGGAGTGGTTGACTTAAATAAGCAGAGTGGGACATGTGCTTAAGTATGTTTTGCATTTGACATTAGAGTAAATTTTTAGTAGAGGGTCTACAGGGTTTCACTAGACAGATCAGACTTGTAGTGATCCTCCTGTTTTCAGCCTCCCAGGCCCTGGGATTACAGGCACATGCCACCATGCCCTGTCTGACATCAGAGTAATTTAATAGATGAGGTGCTGCTAATGTAAGCCGTTATTCATTGGGAAGAGTGGAAAACCCAAACATATTTCTGTAAGACTTAGGACTTCATCTTCCTGTCTTTGGTCCACCGAAACTTAAGGTTTTGGAACAACAGTGGTTTGGCACTTGAAAATAGTGTTTTTAAATTTGTAACAGGTTCTAAAAATTAGATATAATCATGAATGGTCGTAATCTACTGTTGAGTGGGGTTTTTGAATCATCCTGGTATTTTGATGATCTCTGATGGCAGGTATCCCAATCAATGCAGGATGTTCTGCTTTTAAGCAGAAATGACATAGATGTTCTAATACATAGAACATAATAGTTTCCATTCATTCTTTCTAGTCTGTTTGGGATGATGTAGAATGAATGCAACTTTTCTACCCTGAAAGAATTTGAAGGAATCACTTAAAAAACAAAATAAAACGAAACAAAACAAAATTTTGTTACGGCCAGCTCAGCCTGCCCTGGAGGTGGGGCCAGGGATCAAACTGAGGTCTCTGTGATTGCCTAAGTTGGCCTAAGCAGGTGCTTTAGACTGCTGAGCTGTCTCACTGGCCCTGGAACCACTGTTAATTCTTTTTTTTCCCCCCATAGACTAAGACTAATTTGGAGGGTGGAACTCTGTTTTTTTTTTTTTTTTTTTTTTTTTTTTTTTTGTGGGACCAGGGTTCAAACTCACGACCTTGCACTTGCCCAGCAGGCACTTGTGCCTTGGAGCTATCACCCCAGCCCCTGAGGGTGGAACTCTGTATGGAGAGATTTTTGGTATTGTCTAAAATTTAGTGGTAAAATTCAGCTAAGGAAATAATGTGATTCTCTATTTCTTCAATATAAAAGGCAAACAGTTTTAGAGCTGGCATTTAATGTGGTACAAGAAAGCATCAGTACATGCCACAATTTTTATTTTATTTTATTAAAAAAATTTATTTTTTCTGGTTTCAGAAGTTTTGTTTGTTTATTTATTGTTATGGCCAGCTCAGCCTGCCCTGAGGGCAGGGCTGGCACAGCATGTGGTGCCGGGGATCGAACCATGGTCCCTGCAGCCGCCTAAGCTTTCCTAAGCAGGCGCTTTAGACAACTGAGCCATCCTGCCGGGCCCCACGATGTTTATATTAGATATGGTTTCATAACTTTCATGAATCCTAGGTATAATTTGAAGTTCGTATTAGTAGCACCTAGATGAATGATCATTAAGTGATTAACAACATGTCTTTTTGGTTGACAGTGAAATGACTTAATCTAAAAAATTTAATCCCTATCAAAAATGTACTGAAGGATTGAGGGACTTTATGGACTGTAACTGAATAATATGAATAATACTGTAACCTACCAGATTTATTTTTTACTCATCAGATTTTTCTAGGGTAGGGTATTATTTTTGGCACATACACTTTCTTTGTGATTGGCAGTTGATGTTTCTGATGGTAGTGTTGTACCCTATGGTTCTTCACTCAGCTGTTGATAGACCATTGGTAATCCCAGTTTTTGGCTCTGTTAAACTTGAAGTAATTTAAATTTAGCAGGATTTGAATAAAGAATGCATGAATCAGGCAACGCTAAGAATTGTGAAAGGTTCAGAGAGCTCTGAAACAGTATTTGTAGTCAGAAAGGGAGAGTAAGTATGTGAGTAGCTTGCTTGATTACATCTCCTCCTCTGCCTTTCTGGGTTGTGTTACAGTCATTTGGCAGCTTGTGACTGGCTGAAGCTTGGCTGTTTGTGATTGATGATTATACCACCAGTACTATTATAATACCAGTACTCAGGTTTTCAGCCTATATACTGTGCAGTATTGCATGGATCACGAGGAAGATTTAGGAAGCATTGTTTTTAGGATTATCAGTTTAATTTGGACACAGATTTTAGGACTGTTGTTTGCTTGCTGTCTTGTGTTTATCTATTCAATTGGATATTTGCTGTGATGGACTGACCACTATGGTTAATTTGTGACACCTAGCTAACCTAAACTAGCATGGTGCTGAGTATGAGGGGCCCATCTGAGGTTTGTTGCCCCCAGTGTAACAAGCAGAATTGGAGAAGAAGAAGGGAGGCTGTAGGAAGTTATTAGAAGCTGTAGGGAGTTAGGGGAAGCTGAGGTTCTTCTGGAGAAGCTTGCCACACTGGCTTTCCTGATGAACTTGGCTGTTCTTATTTATAGTCAGAGGAGCTTGGGACCTTGTTGTTGTTAAGGATGGCTGTGGTACCTTTTGCTGGAGCTCTGGTCCTTATCTTCAGCTTTCTGACTCCAGTGCAGATACCTCAGTCTGCTGCCACGAATCCTTCATCCTGCTGGCACAGACTTTCTAACTTTTACCACTGACCTTTGGGCTTTCCCAGTGCCCAAAGGCTCTGTGAAACAGGCCTGAATGAGACATGGTCATGGGCTCTAGGCCTCAGTTGAACTTGTGGGAGGCATTGTTATGGGCTCTTGGTCTTCACCTGGGCTCAAGCAGGACATTACCATGGGACCCTGGTCCTCAGCTGAAGTCTTTGGTCTTTAGTGTGTCGATGGATCTCCTGCAGTCTTTGTGTATGATTCTTTAGGTGATTCAATATAAAATCATTATATAAAACAATGAGTTCTATGTTGTATTGTTCCCATTGCAATGCTCCAGACTACAACACTTGTAAATGAAGACATAGTATCTTCAGTTAAATACAGAGTGGCACAGCTAGTCAGTTTCAGGATTAGAACTCCAACATAGTGCCTTCTAGCTCCAAAGTTCATGTTGTTTGCTCTTGAGGTGTTACATGTATATCTCAAAGCAGGAAAACTTACTTGGGTTAACAATATATTATTGTCACATAATTATGATCTAGTATTGTAACTATATAGCAGAATGTGCAAGCACACATATTTGCAGGCTCCAGACAGGTAACTGTCAGTAATATCAGAGTGGTGACATCTGTGGAGAATTGCAAAGTCTGTGCCCCAACTTAAGAATCAGCCTCTAATCAGCTCTGACAGATGATTACAGTGTGGAAATGCGCATGCAGTATTGCTAGATCTTAATTTTCAAGAGAGGTCAGAAATCTAGATTTTACTGTTAATTAATTCTTCAGTTGTAAACGTAGGCAGCAGTCCTTTAACATATTGTGTGGGCTTTCGTTGTGTGCATGTTCACAAAATACATGATGTGATTTGGATCTTACCCAGGGGGTATCCGGGTATCCTTTGGTATGAGTTGTTCCTGGTATACTGTGGCAGTAGCAATAAATTTATGGGATGGAAAAGGGTGGCAACTCTATGTAATAAGCACGTTACAGGCATCAAAATGTAGGTTGTTTAGTTTAAACATGGTGCTTAGTGAGTCTAGTTTTCACACATATCAGTTAATTATAGGTAGGGGAGGGAAGAATTGCACCCTGCAACTTTTACCTCCTAATTGCATGCTTTTATTTTCAGGTAGGGTCAGTTCTTAGTTGGTGGATATTGGTGGATATTTTGAGTGAAACCTGGAACTAAATGGAGAAATCATTGGGGAACAACTTCTGATCAAGAGTTTGTGAGGCATTGGCATATGTAATATGGGGTGTTCTCAACCCAGACCTAACTGAATGAGGAGTGGTAAGTCTGATTATCCCCTCTGGTAGCCGAATAACGTAAATCTGTTTCATAGAATGACTTTTCCTTGTAGTCTTACTGTTTATTGACAAATTAATGTTTGTAATATGGAGAAACAGTTTGATATATAATTTCAGGATTTGAGTTTCTTCTAGTTAGCCACTATACTTTGCCGGTGCGTTTTTTTTCTCTTGTATTTCTTTTCCAGTTCAAGGCCTGAAGTAGTTATCTTTGAAATATTAAGCTAGGACTGAAGGAATGACATGATGTTTAACAGTAACCATAGCAGTCGTGGCTGTAGCATGGTTCAGTCTCTTTGGAAGTGATTGTTTTAGGAGAAACAATGGCCAGCTTGGGCCAATGGGAGGTAAGAAGGAAGTCTACAACGGGTGCGTGGAGAAGGTTTTCTTGATTTTGAGAGAAAGAAGGAACTAGATGGTTCCTCACCTCCCTAGTGCTTGTTTTATTTGGCTGTGACTTCTGAAACTGCAGCCATCTTGCTAGGAGCCGAAGTTGATGCTTTATGTGATGAAGGGCAGAACCAAGAGGCCTGCAGAGATAGGTAGAACTATAGCCCACTTTCCACCTATGTGAGTTACCAGAGCCACCTACCTGAATTTCCTTCTTGTTGAATCACTTTTGTCTTGAAATTTTCTATTATTTGCTGCAAAAATCATCTAGATTCATTTTTATTTCTTCTTTCTCTGGTTACTGGGAGGCATATGTGTTTCTGCTTGATTTTGTACTGTGTTGTTTAGTAATAATGGTTGCTTTTGTGACATCATATTAAACTTTGTGAAGTTCAGGGCCTTGTGTGTATTCTGTGTGTCTAACGCAGGTACAATTTCCAATATATAGTTACTGAGTTGAATTATTTGGATGGTAGAGTACTTGGAAAGCCAATTTTCAGAACTGAATAATTATATAGATTTTTCTTTAATTCACATCCTTTTCTTTTACCAAACAGTTTTCTCTAGGATGAATGAAGTATGGCTTTTTGCATAAGATGACTAGTGTGTAAGACATGTTCAGATGGTTAGGTTTACTCTTAAAAAATGTTGCTTGGATTTTGCTTTGTGTTTTGGGTTCAACCTTATCTCTCCTGTATGAGTTTTTTTTTTTTTTTTTTTTTTTTTTTTTTTTTTTTTTTTTTTTTTTTTTTTTTTTTTTTTTTTTTTTTTTTTTTTTTTTTTTTTTTTTTTTTTTTTTTTTTTTTTTTTTTTTTTTTTTTTTTTTTTTTTTTTTTGTGGTACTGGGGATTGAATTCAGGACCCTGCACTTGCCAGGCAAGCACTTATTCTACTGAGCTGTCTCCCCAGCCCTTTTTAAAAGAATTTTTATTTTATTTATTTTTTTCTTGTTTCAGAACCTTTGTTTGTTTATTCACTCATTTTTATGGCTGGCTCATCCCGCCCCGAGGACAGGGCTGGCGCAGCATGTGGTGCCGGCGATCGAACCGCGGTCCCTGCAGCCGCCTGAGCTTTCCCAAGCAGGGGCTTTAGACCACTGAGCCATCCCGCCAGGCCCCTCCTGTATGAGTATTAATGTTCAGTCTAATGAACAATTACACAGCCTTCTGTTAATAAAATCAGAATAGCTTACTGTTTTTTCTTCTAATTGTAGAAATGATAATAAACATAAATAAGAAACAATATAGGAATAATTTTTTGTTATCTTTACAATGTATGTTCACATAGTGATTACTCAAAATACGCATTCTGTTCGTAGGACCTAGTTGTGTTTTGAGAGGAGGTAAGTTTTCGAGGGTGACTTGGAACAGAAAGTCTAGTCTCTCTTGAGCCATCTGGTTTGCTTGTATAGTAATGCTTTATGAATCATCACCTCCCCTCGTAACTCAAGATATTCATATACTTGACCTGGGGAGATAGCTCGGTGATCTAAGCAGCTGCCTGGCAAGTGCAAGGTCCCAAGTTCAATTCCCAGTACTGCATGCTGTGCCAGCCCTGGAATCCTGAGAATGCCATGCCTGCCATTGAAACCGGGTGTGCTGGCACATGCCTATAATCCCAGTGCTGGGGAGGCTCAGACAGGCAGATCACTATGAGTCTGAACTGCATATCGAGACCCTGTATCAAATAAAGAAATAAAAGATTAAAAAAAAGATACTCATGTTGGGAGCCACAGGAAACCTGGAATTTGATCAAGTGTGTGTAGGTGGGACTGCACCTCCTTGCCTGGAGCAGAAAGCTACCCCAGTGCTGAAGAAAAACATCCTGTTGAGAAAAACATCCTGTCTGGTTCAGGCCAGCTATTGGTTGCTGGGTAGCCTTGTGTCATTGGATGCAAGCTTTGTAGAAATATAAAGAAAGGATCATTTCTGTGTGCATTGAGTTAGTCTTGCCCATCAGGCAGACTGGCTACCACCTAGCCCAACGTTTTGTCTTGTCTGTCTTTCTCATTCATACTGTCGTGTCTTCCTGGGGTTGAACTGTTCGCAGTAAGATCAACGGATCTGTATATTTATGGATCCCTACATATTCATATAATCTGTTTTTTGTTTAAACCCTGCTGTTACAGTGTGGAAAAATTGTAAAGTAAACCTTTTTTTTTTTTTCTGAAAATCTGTGGTGGTATTTTTAAGGAAAATCATTTATCTGTGATCGGATTTTTGTGATGGTATATTTTGAATCCTTTTAAAAAGTGACATATTCAGGGAAGAATTGATGGCCAACATTTTGGTGATGGTCCTTAACATGCTTTATCACTGAGCTGCACTTTAGTTCCTTTTCTTCATGGGTTGTGATGAATATGGGAAAATCCCTTTGAAAGATGACAGGAAGGTTGCGGGATGTGCTTACTCATGCAGCGGTACCATCATTGTGGTATCAGAAATTTAAATCAGTAAGATGAACTTTAATCTGCTTTATTTCAAAATGTATTTTAAAGTTTGTGTGAGTGGATCATGTCTTACTTGAGGGAACTATGGAGTGCATGCCTAAGCCAGATCAGTCAGAATGTTCTAGTTCATTTTATTGGTGGGGGACAATACCAAATGAATTTTAGGACATTTGGTAGAGAAGTTCAGATAAAGATGCTTTTTCTTTTCATTTCTGAAGTTTAACTTGAAAACACAGCTAGTGGACTGGTGGCAGCTATCTTTTGACTTTGAAAGGAGAGCTAGTTCTATGAGATGCCAAACTGAAGGAGTCCAGCCAAGAAAACCCATCTCCTGTTGCTTTGGTTGAGCTCCTGGATCAGTCAGTCCTTCCCTGATGCTGTGTACCTCTAGGTGCTTCTTATATAAGCCAGTAAATTCCTTGTTTAGTCCCACTGAGCTTTGGACTTCCTCACATGCATGTGAAATACGCTGAGATGTTCTTCTTATCCATTCTGTACCTATATGGAGGACCCAAAGGATACAAGACTTGCCTTGTGAGTTAGGCAAATAGGTCCTCTGAAAGGAATGTGTGGGATGGCAGATGAAGGAATCTGTCCACTGATTTATTTAGATATTCAGGTAGTAAGTACAAGGGCTAAGATGATAATGTAGTCCATACCATTGCAAATGAAACTGGTCTGTGAATAAATGCTACTAATGAACATTTTCCTAACCAATTGAAATTAGGGTTTTGAAAGAAATGGAACATTCTGTGGTAATTGTTGGCTTTGACAAGGACCTGAACTGAACCCTTGGCACCTCTAGGAACTTGTCTGACTTTAAAATATATAGCCGGGTGTCGTGGGGCATGCCTGTAATCCCAGCACTCAGGAGGCTAAGGCAGGAGGATTGTTGTGAGTTTGAAACCCACCTGGGCTACAAAGATAGCATAAGGCCAGCCTGAACTACATAGCAAGACCCTGTCTCAGAGAGATAAAAAAGTATATATTTAGAAATATATGCATATGTGTTTCATTATTAATTATATTTTTTCTCAGAATATAATACAAAGTATAGGATACTAGGCTCTCAAAATCTTCAGGCCAGATATACTTTGGAACTTCAGAAAGGTTAAAAGATAGTATGTATGTGTATGTATGCATGATACATATTTTATATAATGTCTTTAAAGCAGGAACAGTGGTTTTTTTAGTAATGGTAGATACAGTAAAACATTAATTGAACCATTGCATGTCATGCTATGTGTAAAATTCTTTTCATGATAGTGCCATTGAAGAGGAGTAATGTTTTAATGTCATAGTGTATTTTTTTTTGCCACTTGTGGTTTGTTAATGCTTGTTTTAAAATTTTATTATAGTTTATATATAATTATGCAGTGTCTTTTTCATTTCCCCAGTAGAACATTTTTCATATTAGAAAGTAAGCATTGGTTTTATTGATGAGATAACAGTCTGCCAAATAATACATACCATAATTTAATGAACTGTTTTCTTGTAGAACATTTTACTTTTTATTAAGTACAATACAATAATAAGCATCTCCATGTGTTGAGACAGAAAACATTAGCTTATCTTGTTCAGTAAGTTGCACTCACTTTCCTACTTGAGGGCATTGAGAATTCAGGTTTGTCAAGGACCCTGCCTCTGGCCCTTGGGCTTCTTCCCTCATGGAGAGCCTCTGACTTCTTCAAGACACTTTGCTGCCTGGAGCTGTGGCAGAGGATGGCACCACATGCACACTAGGTTATTCAACTTTTCACAGAGGGATTGAGAAAAATACGCTTTTATACTTTTTTTCTTTTTCCATTTAATGTATTTGGTACAGGGTCTCACTACACAGCTTGAACTCATAATGGTCCTGTTTGTCTGAAGACGAAGTGCTGGGATTGTAGGCATGTGCCACCATGCCTGGACTCATTTACCAGCTTCCAGTGCCCCAGGGTTGGCACTGGTGCAGCAGGTGGAACCTGGGATTGAACCCTGGTCCCTGTGCTCCCCCAAGTAGATACTTAGCCTGCTGAGCTATCTCATCGGCTCAAAAATACACTTTTAAAAAATGCACCTTTTGGACTGGGGAGATAGCTCAGTGGAATAAGCACTTGCCAGGCAAGCACAGGGTCTGGAGTTCAATCCCAGGTACTGCAAACAAAAAAGAAAAAAAAAATCAAATAAAAATGCATCTTTCAAAAATAAGATAGACTTTGTAGTCATAGTGCAAAGTGTGCACTAAAACTTACATGTCACTTTCTAAAATAAAATTCTGTCAGCATCCACATCTGTACTCTGGAGGCTGAGGCAGGGGGATCACCACAAGGTTTGGCTACATAGTGAGATCCTATCTTGGAAAAAATACAGGTTTTTTTCATTATCAGGATTATTAACACTACTGTTATGGACTATTGGTCTATCTATACAGGTGCTTTCTCTTTGCACAGTGAAAAGGAAGATCTGTACTAAGGATGTTTAGGCAAGAAATCATGACTGCATCTTGTACTCTGAACAGCTATGATGGAGACCATATTATGCAATGTATTAACTTGTAAAAAAAATAGACCCTAAACAAAATGAAAAAAAAGTTATTGATTTGTAACTATAGGACAGTTCCCTGAATCAGTGAAATATTTAGTTTTTGAATGTGTTTGTTTTGAGATTGATCTCATTTGCTGAGGCTGATATCAAAGATACTACTGCTTTCTTTTTTGGCTTGCTCAGGCTGCCTCAAGGGCACATCTGGTAATGCTTGTTTCTCTCTCTCTCTTTCTTTCTTTCAAATTTATTTATTAATTTTATGTTATGGCTGGCTCAGCCTGCCCTGGGGTGGGGGTGGGGGGGCTGGTGCAGCATGTGGTGCCAGGGATTGAACTGTGGTCCCTGAGGTTGCCTGAGCAGGTGCTTTAGACTGCTGAGCTATCTTGGTGGCTCATGGTAAGGCCTGTTGAGCTGGAGGTCAAACCCCAGGTCCCCTGGACCTGACTGCATTTGCCTGAACAGATGCTTAAATGACTGAGCTAACACAATTGCTGATTTCAGGTGATCCCCCCTACTTCAGTCTTCCACTGAGCTTAGACAGCAGGTTCGTTATGTCATACTTGACTTGCAAGTATTACTAACTCTTCTCTCATTGCCGAGACAAATGCCCAACACTCAAAATTAGGGGAGGAAAGGTTTATTTAGCTCTCAGTTACTGGAGGGTCTGTCCCTACACAGCTGGCTCCAAGGCAGAGCAGCACGTGGCAGAGAGCAACCTTTCTTTGAGGCAGCAAAGAGAGAGAGAGAGCAAAGGGAGGGGCTGCAGCTCTGGGCTCCACTCTGGGGCTGCAGCTTCTTTCTCTTTCATTGTAATGCAAATGGCCCACCCAGGCTAGGTACAGCATCTACACCCATAATAATCAGTCACAAACTCCAGATGCTGTCCCAGGACTGCTTGAGGCTTTGTGGGGACAACTAGACACAAACCATAACACCTTGGTTTGCCAGTTGAGCCAAAAATACTTATTTTGGTCTTCATTTTCCTTCCTTTAATTGGCTTTGTGATTTAACTTTCTGTGTTACTTATTTGTCCTCATTTTTCTTTCAGCTTTTAAGTGGTCTTTGTAAGTATTCATTTGGAAGAGACACATAAAAAAGTCAAAGGATGGATTTTGCAGCTAGCTTGTTTAATTACATTGTTTGGATTTTTTTTTTTTTTCTTTTTTTTTTTTTTTTGAGACAGGATCCAGGCTGGCCTTGAACTCAATGTGTAGCCCAGCTGGCCTCAAACTCATGGCGATCCTCTTGGCTCAGCCTCCTTGAGTGCTGGGATTACAGGTGTGTGCCACCATATCCTGCTGGCTGGAACTTCTGGAACATTGTGATGATGAACACCTTTTCTTGTTCATTATTAGCGCCTCTAATGTTTCCTTCAGTGCTAACAGTATTGGAATATGTATTTGTGTTTTACCATTAAGCATTAAGCCACCTTTTATTGTGCTTTTTAAATGAAATCAATTTAATTTTGGTTCATTAAGAACTTTTAAATAGCAGGGTATGAGAGGTGGCTCAATGGCAAAGTGCTTACCTGTATACAAGAGGCCCTGGGTTTAATCTCTGCAACTCCCCCAAAAGAATTTTAACAATAAAAAGTAGATGTTGAATATTATCAATTCATTTTGATATCTAAATTTAAAATTAGTTTAACAAGTGTTTGTTGCTTGTCACAATTGTTATAAGACAAAAATTCTTCTTGGTTATACTTTGCTACAGCTAATTTGACAATCTGTGAATAGCTTCTCTGGTAAATTCAGGAGTGTAGTATTTTTAAAATTTGTATGTTCTTAAAATCCAGCCCCTTTTCCTTTGCTGACGTATATGTAACATGTGTTTCTGTGTTCCTTAGGGGTGGGGATAGTGCGAGAGCTCACACCCAGGAAGTGTTCAGCAGCATTCCTAGCATTTTCTTTTGCTGCCATTCGGGTGCTGCCAGGCTCACTGTGTTACTCTCAGTCTGGTCTCAGACTCCTGGGCCCAAGTTGATCCTCTTACCTTAACTTCATGAGGTGCTGGAACAACAGTGCCTACCACTGTGTCAGGCTCGTAAGGTGTCTTGGTGATAGGAAAAATTATATTGTTTTTCAAAGTCAGGCAACACAATACCTAGAAACATTAGTTGGAGTTTTCTGGCTTTGTGATCAGGTAGTGTGTTTTGAGGCTCTCATTTTCTTGTTCTGATTTCACAGCATCTTGAAGAATAGCAGTGCACCAGATGGCATCAGGTTAGGCTAGTGTGCCCAGGATCGCGTGCATACACACACAGACAGCATACAGATACAAACAGACATAGTAAGTTGTGTTAGGATGTTTTTGTAAAACCTCATTGAGTCATGGCAGGGCCTTTCAGAGGTAGCTGGGTTTAGTCTTGTGTGATGCTGGGGTTGATTCATGGTGAGAGGATTTTTTTTGTTGTTGTTCTGGGAGTTGAACTTAGGGCCTTGTACTTGTCAGACAGGCATTGTCCCAGTGCGTTACATCCCTGCGGATGGTAGGATTTAAGGGTGAGAATGCTACTAGCCCTAAGGTTGCTTTGGATCTTCTGCCTGCCAAGAAATGTTTGTACTCTGTGGTGCCCCTCTGCCATGTCACCTATATTGGAGCAGGTGAGTTATGGACTGAAACCTCTAAAAAACCATGAGCTAGATAAATCGTCTCTCTTTCACTTTGGGTACCAGGTATTTGTCTCAGCAATGAGAAAAGGTAACTGGGAGAAAGGCCAAGCTAAATGTGATCTTTCAAAGGATCTCCCTGACTTGAGTTTCTTCTTTTGTATATATAAGTAAATAACCATAAGGATGGAGTTTGGGGAGATTTTTGAGGAATATGTGGTTTGTTATTAATGCTTTAATTTTGATAATTTGGTATAATTTGTCTTTATCTGTAAGCAAAAATTATTTTAAGTCTAATAATAGTTTTAAGGATTGGAAACTAGAATTAAATTCCCAGTTTTATGTTAAGGGTCCTCTATAGAAGTATCTAGAAATAACTGCCACCTGAGAGAATATGCTGTGCTCGTGTAAATAGTGTTAGTGGTCTTAATGTTGGGTGTACTGAGCAGCTAAGCACAGTATCATAATTCTTCTGACAGCAGCTGGCAAAACTAGAACTATACTTGTTAACTACTCTTTTCCTTATGCCTCTGCCCAGTGCCTACCTATATGTGTGTGTATAATAAATGAAATCACACAGTATCTGTCTTTCTGTGACTTCTTATTGCACTTAGCATGTTGTCCATGAAGTTCATCATGTTGTAGCACACAAAGACAGTATTTTCTTTTTAAGACTGAACAAATACTGCATTTTGTATAGAGTCAGCCCTTTGTATATATAGGTTTATAGTTGAGGCTTCACCTAACCACAGATCAAAAATGTTCAGAAAAATAATTATCTTTGTTCTGAATATTTATTTATTTATTTATTTATTCATTTATTCATTTATTTATTTGGCTTTTTGAGGCAGGGTCTCGCTATGCAGTTGAGGCTGGTCTTGAGCTTACTTTTGTAGCCCAAGCTGGTCTCGAACTCGCACCAATCCTCCTGCCTCAGCTTCCCGAGTGCTGGGGTTGCAAGCATGAGCCACCACGCCCAGCTCAGAATTTTTAAATTTTTATTTATTTATGTTTTCTTGTTTCAGAATCTTTGTTTGTTTATTCATTCATTTTCAAGGCTGGCTCAGCCTGCCCTGAGGGCAGGGCTGGCGCAGCTTGTGGTGCTGGGGATCGAACCGCTGTTCCTGAAGCCGCCCAAGCTTCCCAAGCAGGCGCTTTAGACCACTGAGCCATCCCGCCAGGCCCCTGTTCTGAATATTTAATATTTAAAAAAAAACAGGTACAGCCTTTTTTTCTATCTTTACTCATTTAATACAGTATTAGAGGTATTTAGCATTTATACTGTGTCAGTTATTATAAGTAAGATGGAAATGATTTAAATTGTGTAGGAGGATATGCATAGGTTGTATATAAATAGAATGCTCTTTTGTGTGAGGGACCAATGTCAAGGCGCTTTGGTGTTTGAGGGAGGTTCTGGAACCCATCCTACAGATTTGAGGGTGACTGTGAGCTGTGTTGTTCTATGTTCCTTGTTACGGATGTTTCAGTGCTTCCTCTTGGCTGTATGAGTAATGTAAGCACAAACATGGGTGTGCACATGCCTTTTTGGAGCCCTGCCTTTACTATTAACTGTTTTTTTTTTTTTTTTTTTGTCTTTATGAGACAGGGTCTCACTATGCAGTTGAGGCTGGCTTTGAGCTCACTTTTGTAGCCCAGGCTGGTCTCGAACTCGCACCAATCCTCCTGCCTCAGTCTCCTGAGTGCTGGGATTACAGGCGTGAGCCACCATGCCTGGCTTAACTGTTTTTTATTTTTTATTTTTTTGTATTATTGCAGGCTCAGCCTGCCTTGGGGGTGGGGCTGGCCCAGCATATGGTGCTCGGGATCAAACTGAGGTCCCTGCAGTTGCCTAAGCTTTCTTAAGCAGGTGCTTTAGGACGCTGAACCATCTTGCCAGCCCAATTTTTCTGATTATATCCTAGAAGTAGAATTGCTGATTTGCTTGGTATTCTTTTTCTTATTTTTTAGAGGACCTGTGGAAGTTCTCTCTCCCGCTCTCTCTCTCTCTCTCTCTCTCTCTCTCTCTCTCTCTCTCTCTCTGTCTCTCTCTCTCTCTCTCTGAGCAGTTATACCATTTTATAGTTGTACCAACATACCTCACCAGCATTTATTTTCTTACTTTTAATAATAGACACCCTATGTCGTGTGAGATCTCATTTTACATTTAATCATATTCTTTGTTTAAAATGTGCTTCTTGGGCCCCCGCAGGATGGCTCAGTGGTGTAAAGCGCCTGCAGGCAGCTGCAGGGACCACTGTTCCATCCTGGGCACCACATGCTGTGCCAGCCCTGCCCTCAGGACAGGCTGAGCCGGCCATATAAATAATAAAGCAAGCAAACAAACAAACAAACAAAAAAAACCACTTTAAAATGTGCTTCTTGTATACTTTAAATTCAAAGAATTATGAAGTACTTTTAGGTTGATTATCTAAAAATGCAAGTAGCAGTCACTTTTATAATGGGATCTCAGGGTGCTTTATTTCTGGAACCTGAAGTACACTTTTATGTGAAAAGACACTTGAGTGGTAGCCCCCCCCCCCCCCCCTGTCTTTGAGACAGGGTCTAATAGCTGTGCACTTCAGGCTGGCCTTGAGTTCACTTTTATAGTCCAGGCTGATCTCAAACTAATATTGATCCTCCTGCCTCAGCCTCCCAAGTGCTGGGATTATAGGCGTGCGATGCCATGCCTGATCTGTTGTTTTCTTCTGTCTATTAGCGAATCACTTGAATAGAAGATGTATGTATGACTCCAAATAATGTTGCTAATCTTAATTATTATCTCCCAAATAAAGTTCTGTGGTTCTACATGTTACAAGAACTCAAGTGGTGTGCCATCATTAGAAGTGCTATTTTATTTTAAAAATATTTTTGCTTTACATCAGATGTAATTCATCTGTTTACCTTTTTTTTTTTTTTTTTAAGTTAAGGTCTGCAGGGTGTTCAGGGTCTCACTACTAGATTGGATTTGTAGTGTTACAGCCTGCCAAGAGCTGGGATTATAGGTGCCCAACACCACACCTAATCTTAGTTGCCTTCTCAGGGTGCACCCTGGATGGGGCCCAGGGTCCACACGGCGCACAGGATCGAACCCTGGCCACTGCGTCTGCCTAAGCAAAGGTTTTAATCCCCTGAGCTATTTGACCGGCCCTTTCTGTTCATCTTTAATTGAACTACTTTGATCTTTTTTTTTTTTTTTTTTTGTCTTTTTGAGGAAGGGTCTCGCTATGCAGTTGAGGCTGGCCTCGAGCTCACTTTTGTAGCCCACGCTGGTCTTGAACTTGCACCAATCCTCCTGCCTCAGCCTCCCTAGTGTTGGGATTACAGGCGTGTGCCACCATGCCCGGCTTACTTTGATCTTCATAGGCTTGATAGTTTTGTATTAGCTTTTCTCAAGATTCAGTCATGAAATGTCTTTCATGAGCAAGGACAAGCAGTTATTTTACCTAGAGAACATGATCCTAGTAAAAAATAGAAAAGGAATATGAATTGTATTAAATTTTTCCTGTTCTGAGAAAATAATAGGATGAGCACTCTAGCTAATATAAAATAATTTAAATTTTGAATAAACAACTGGTTTTTCTGACATTGTTATTACAGACTGATTAGTCTTTCTTGTGTTTATTTTTCAGAAGTATTATTTCTCAAGTCACATCAGTGTATGAGTATCTGGCTACAACCTGTGGCTACCTCATAAGTATTAGAAGTCATTTAAAAAGATTCCTCATTGTGCAGCTTACACTTTATGTAACTTTCCTACTATATGTAAGGCAGAACTGCTGCATTCTGTTTGGTGCGAGTTGGTAGAAAGGGGCACAAGTGTTTTGTGGCTTGGGAAGAGTAAGAGTTTAATCCTGTGAGTTTTGAGAAAAGATAATGAAATCCTTTATATTCCTTACAGAGACCTCCATTTCAAAGACTCACTTTGAGTAAGAACTGGTTGCGCAGCTGCAGCCCTGGCAACAAGGCTGGGATAGAAGAATTGGGGCAGCGTTCCAGAAATAAGGCAGCAGTGGTCTCCTGTGGAGCTGAGCTAATAAGACAGATGAAATCGAAAGCATTTAGCAGAAATAAGATCACTTCTGTGTTTGGTGTGGAGCATGTCGACATTTTCCCCACACATTTTATTTATTTATTTATTTATTTATTATTTTATTTTTTTTTCCAATTTTTTTATTGTTTAAATTTAACAATGGTTATATTACATATTTTCATCATCAGATCAGTTTAGATTAATACATATAGGTATATAAGGTTGATCAAACAATTAAACATTAACCTTTCTAAATCCACATTACTTTTTTTTTTTTTTTT
>PVJA010030772.1:0-25513 GCA_004027025.1 Myocastor coypus
CAGTGCTCCAGGCGCTGCCTGCCAGCTTGGATTCAGCTCCTCAACTTGGGAGTCACAGATATAACTCATCCTGACTCTGGGTTCCCATGATGAAGCCAACTCACAGCTACTCTGATTTCCAAGTTTAACTGGTCCCTTTTCAAAACAGTGACTGGTCAATTGCCCCTTCCTGGGGATGCCCAAACTAGACTAGGATCACTCACCAGCCACTGAAGTCTACAGCATCCACTGCTCCACTCAACAAGTGTATTTCTCTATAGAGGCCTCTGGTGTCACCAGTAGTCACCATGCCTCTGCCATGAGCCAAGACTCAAAGAAAGCAGCACTAGCTACCTTCCTTTTCTGCACTGAAGTCCTCTCTTCACTTCCCCTGTAGGCTCACTTGTTGTCTCAGAACCTTGTAGGATCCTGGAGTCCCACTCCCCTCCTTCTCCTCTTCTGTACCTTGCTATATTCCAGCATCTTAGAGAAACTGTTTCACTGCTGCTCACCACTCTGCCATCTTCTCAGAAACATGCTTTTATTTATTTATTTATTTATTTATTTATTTATTTTTATTTATTTATTTATTCAGCATTCTTACGGAGGAATCTACAGGGTGTTCAGGGTCTCACTACTAGATCGGACTCATACTGATCTACCTGTCGATAGCCCCCCAAGAGCAGGAATTACAGGTGTGCACCAACATGCCCAGTCTTAATTGCCATTTCAGTGTGCCCTGGAGGAGGGTCAGGCCTGGGGATAGAACTCTTGGCTCCTGTGCCTGCTTGTAGGTGCTTTAATCTGATGAACTATTTGGCTAACCCTACAGAATCATGTTTTTAATCAATCAGGAAGTTTCTGCAAACACTACCTTTTCAAACTGTATCTCTCCAACTTCTGTTCTCTTTCTTCCTGTCATCCTATGATTGGTGTGCATGTTCTTGTCTCTTTCAATTTTAATGGGCAAAACTGGTAAGATTAAGTGTTAACTAAAGTAGAAAAAAAAAAGTCCAAGTTTTGGGTGCATGCATAATTTCCTGTACTATTTTCCTAGTTCTCCTGTCAGTTTGTTAATCCTTCCCGGTTGAATTATTGCCTCCCTGTAGGTGAATGACCAACAAAAGTAGGAAAGAATTTTATAACTACAGTGATAACTCAAAAATATAGGAAAATGCAATAGGGCAACAGAGAGGTAGAAAGAAAGGTGTTTTAGAATGCATTTATTATAATGATTACAAAGTCATGTACAGCAAGCCAAAACTCAGAGCAGAT
Organism: Myocastor coypus; assembly: GCA_004027025.1. Lineage (NCBI taxonomy): Eukaryota > Metazoa > Chordata > Mammalia > Rodentia > Myocastoridae > Myocastor > Myocastor coypus. The sequence continues at coordinate 1,255 of PVJA010030772.1, forward strand.
GCAGATTTTCAGCTAAACGGAATTTGCCTTCTAAAACTTTGGTGAATGGAGGAGACCAGCCATAGTGGTGTAGTAATTGTGCCCCTGAGAATAAAAGGCATCATTTCAGGGTGGCTCATCTAAGATGAAACTTCCTAAGACATAATTATCTTATATCAGCACAATGAGATTCTATTAACACCAAAAAAAAGAGCCATCAGGCACAAAAAAGATACAGGGAAGTCTTAAATGCATATTATTAACTTAAAGAATTCAACCTGAAAGATTACCTAGTATATGAATCCACTGTGTGACATGACATTTTCGAAAAGGCAAAACTGTGAAGGTAGTATAAAGATCAGCAGTCCTCTGGGGTCGATCAGGAGGGAGAATAAATAGTGCACAGGGAGTTTTAGGGCAGTGAAACTATTCAGTGTTGCCTCATGAGTTCCAACAAGTATATCTCTCTAATTGAAGACATGTGTAGTAGAGAATAGGGGATGAGGGAGTGGATGGGAATATTTTCTGCTCATTTTTATTTTGCTGTTTTTTGTTCTGTTTTGATTTGATTTGGGGGACAAGGTCTCACTAGGTAGTGCAGGCTCGCTTTGAACATGCCTATGTGGCTCAGGCTGGCCTCAAATCCGTGGTAGACTTCTTGCCTTAGCCTCCCAAGTGCTGTTACATAAGCCATTATACCTAGCTCTGCCCATGTTTTTATTTTAAGAAGACAAAAAAAGATAATTTCAATTTCTTATACAAGATGATAGGAAATTAACAATACTTATTATATTGCACTTTATTACTTTCCAAGTAGTTGACTGCATTACCAGGTACACACATGCAAAATTGATCATACAATACGAGCACTAACTATCCATTTCAATGAGCTAGTAGAAACTGGCAGTACAATTATCTTAGGTATCTTGTGTATATAAGCTTATCCTTTTCCCTCTTCTTTTCTCTTTTCTGCAAACTAAAACTGTCTTTAAAAGATTAAGTCTAAGTCTGGCGCAGTGGTGCATTCCTGAAAACCTAGCACTGTAGAAGGCTGAGGCAGAAGGATCAAACATTGCAGCCCAACCTGGGCAACTTAGCAGCTTGTTACAGTGCTATACCAGTGAAAAGACTCTGCAAACCCCAATGCAAATAATAACAAGCCTATGGATTTTTTTTTTCATACAGGGTCTCACTATGCAGTTCAGACTCCTAGTGACCCTCCAGTCTCAGCCTCCCCAGTGTGGGGATTTCCAGGCCAGCATAGCACACCTACGATGATGGTGTTGGCTCAGCATGTGGTACCAGGAATTGAACTTGAGTCTTTGTGCTTGCCAGACAGGCACTTAGGCAGCTTAGCTATCTCCTCAGCTTAGCCCATTGATTTAAAAAATATCCAATTAACAATATTTGAGACATGCTTTATTGAAAGGGTTTAAAATGGAGGCTGGCATATATGGAATTAAAAATATTTATACATGAATGATTTATTGAATGAATACAGTCTATCTTCTTTCACATTGTACTCCTCTGGGGAAGAGACATCCTGGGGAAATAGTTAACAACATATGTTCATCATCTCGGCATTTGTGCACACACCTCCATCACACAATGTTGGGAGGGAGAAGGGAGTGGCTCAATCCACACTATTGGGCGTGGACTTAATTTTCCAGTCAGAACAGTGTCTTAAAGGACACCAAAGGCCCCATTACTCTCATTAGCACCAATAAATTCTTTTGATGCCACATCATTTGTACTTATTTTACTACATGTTTTTCTTGTTCTTGTTTTGGTACTGGAGATTTGCCCCAGATCTTGCCCATGCTATGTAAGCAGTCTACCACCAAGCTATATCCCCAGCTCTGTGTATTTTCTGACTTGTAAATGACTATGGCAGGAAATGAGGGCATGGCTAGCCATCTGGGAATGTGGGAATGACCTGTCAATTATGGAGATCCAGGACATATGTGTAGGAAAACAGTTCCCAAGCTCTGGGCCTGAGGCCAAGGAGAAAACACTATATGCAATTCTTCTCACACTCTGTGGAAAATACTTCTTTTCCTATCTTTAATAAATATAAAACCTTGCTGTCTTTGTGCATATCTTGTCTGATTCTTTGTTCAGGGAAGAATCTTTGGTAAGAGCCCATAGCAACCCAGTTAACAGTAAGAGCCTGAACAAACTTGAGTACTTTGTGTTTGTTTCCTCTGTAAAATGAATGCAACTAGTACCTATTTCAAAAAGTTAATGCTTACTCAGGGGATTAAAGTGCCTGCTTAGGCAGACGCAGGGGCCAGGATTCAATTCCTGATGTGCCATGCCAGCCTGTCTTAGTTACTTTTTACTTGTTTCTGGGGCAAATACCCGACACTCAAAATGAAGGAAGGAAAAGTTTATTAGCTCACAGTTTGTGGAGGTTTCAGTCCATATTTGGCTGACCCAAGGCTGAGTGGAACAGGGCAGAGAGCATCCAGTTCATGGCAGTGGAACAGCAACAAAATGGTACAGAGGCAGCCAAACAAACAGGGCCGAAGAACAACAGTACAAGTCTGTCTTTCTACCTGTCTTTTCAAATTATATCAGGCTCTCTGCCTTAGCCTATCTGCCTCAGGCCACACCCATAGTCTCAGCAGTACTTAGACCATAATCCCAACAGTACTAAAACACGTAATTCCAGTGGATCATCATTCAAGTCTCAAACTCTAGAAGTCCCTGCCCCATGACTGCATGAGGCTTTGAGGGAACAACTAGACATAAACCATAACACAGCCCTACCCCCAGAGCACACTGAGACCTAGATTGAGACTGGGTGTGGTGGTGCTCACCTGTAATCCCAGCACTTGGGAGGGAGGCTGAAAACAGAAGAATCACTAAGAGTCCAATCTGTGTAATGAGATCCTGCAGAGCTTGTACTAAGTATATAAAAAAAAGAAAGTTAAGTCTTAAATAAATTAATATATACAGCTTTTGCATGGAATCAGGTAATTAGAAAGTATTTAAGTATGTTTTCTACTATCATATCAAGTTGCATTCTATTTTCACTTTTGTTTTAACAATTCTAGTTTTCTTATTTCTTCTTGAGTTCTCTGAATAACTTGCATATCTAAACCTGTATCCTTGACCTCTCTTCTAAAGACTTTCCTTCATCCCAACGCAAACATCTGCTCAACTCACTTGTTCAAAGAAGGCACACAAAGTGCCTACTAAGAAGCACACAATCCCTCCTCATGCTCATCATCTTTGTAAGGAGATGGACTCCCTGTATTTCATGCTTACTGTAACAGAAGGCCCCGGGGAATCTAGTACACGGGGAGTGACATCACCAAAATCACTCTGGCTACTGCAAAGAAAGTAGATTGAAAGAGAAAAGAGTGGATGGAAGAGAGAAAAAAATCTAAGAAAGAAAAATAAAAGATGAAAGATATGGAGTAAGAGGAAGTCTAGCTCAAACAAGTTGAATATAGCATTTGACTTTTATGATGGATTGTACTAGGGGTCCAGGGTGAGGGCGTTCAATGACAGATCCTCAGCTGTAGGGCAAGACACCATTCATCTGTGGAACTTTTAGGGACAAGTATCCACAACTCAGCCTCACAGAGACGATAATATTTGCTTCCTTCAGCATGCTTCTGGTAAGTCAGAGCACCCATGAGATAGTTCCTGGGATGGATACTACCTGCCTTCCAGAGTAGCCACCAAACAAGAGAATGGTGATGGCTGGTAAAGCAAGAATATGCTGATCAGGTCTGGACTTGTAGTGATCCCCCTGTTTACAGCCTCCCAAGAGCTGGGACTACAGACACATGCCACTGTGCCCAGTCTCAACTGCCACCTCAGTGCACCCCAGGAATGGGGTGGCATAGCAGGCCCAGGGATCAAACCCCCAGCCCCTGTGCCTGCATGCAGCCATTTTAATCCACTGAGCTATTTGGCCTGCCATTGGTATGGCATTTTTGACCTCTAGTTTTCAATGCTGATTATTTTCCAGCTAGGTCTTATTTCTTGGGAAAGGAGAGTAGTTTTCTAGGACCATAATAAAATATGGCAAACTGGGTGGCTTGAGCAATAGAAAGGAATTGTCATCTCTCAACTCTAGAGGTTAGATGTCCAAAATCAAAGCATTGGCAGTACTGGTTTTCTCTGTAAGTTTCAAAGGAAAGATCATCGCCAGACCTCACTCCCAGCTTCTGGAAGATCCTTAGCTTGTTGAAGCAGAACTCCAGCCTTTCTATAATGTTCTTTCATGACCTTTTTCAGCCCCAAATCTCTCCCATTTTTAGAAGGATACTGGAGGCTTTCCAGTTAGCTCAGTGTTTTAAGTGCCTGTGCTGGCAATCCCAGTCAGGCACATGAGATGGCGGTTTGATCCCCACACCTATCCTTAAGGTAACCTGAGCTAGCCAAAAAAAAAGGATATTGGTTATACTGTTTTATGGTTGATGGTTGATGATATTGACCTCAGTTTAACTTGATTAATACTGTCAAGACCATATTTAGAAGGTAGGAACCATAATACACATCTATAAGCCTAGCCTGAGATTGAGGCAGGAGAGTCACAAGTTTGAGTCTAGCCTGGGTAACTTAGCAAGGCCCCCATCTCAAAAAGCAAAACCTCCAAATAAGGTTACATCTTAAAGTGCTCAGAACTTCAACATATGTACTGGGAGATGGGCAGTGCCCAGCTTAGTCTATTACTTTAGTCACTTTACTCTCCTTGCTGGAACAAAATACCTGACACCCAAAATTAGGGAAGGAAAGGTTTAGTTAGCACATGGTCTGTGGAAGTTTCAGTCCATACTCAGCTGTCTCTAAGGCAAAGTGGAACATGGCTGAGGGAAGTCCATTCATGGCAATGGAAGACAGCAAAAGCAAGAAGAGGAAAGAGAGGAGCAGCTGAGAGCAAGCCTCTTTTCTTCCCTTATATTGTATACAGGCAACCTGCTCCACTCACACCGGTAATCCCAGTACTAGACCATGAATCAATCAAAAGTTGTAGAGCCCCAGTCCATGATCACATGAGGCTTTGCAGGGACATTCAGACACAAACCATAACACCGATAAAATGGGGGAAAAATTGTAAGCCTTGTAGCACATTTGGACCTAAATCCAAATATCCATGGATATTTCTTATTGAGTACCTGTTTTATCACAGGCACCATTCTAGCTGCTGAACACTCTCTAGTAAACAAATTGGCAAAAATTTTGCCCTCAGAGAACTGAACGTTCTAGTAAGAATAATAAAATTTTAAATAAATTCATATAACATGATATTTAGCGGCAAACAATTTGGTGTGAATAGAGCTGGGAAGAAGTTGCTGTTGTAAACTAAAAGTCTAAGAAAATCATCTCTTACCGCAGAGAAGGATCAATTTATTGAGTTATCTAGAGCAACAATCTGGTAGGTAAAGGGCATAACCCACACAGAAGGCACTGGAACTTGATGTGTTTGAGTTATCATTACATCAAAATTATGAGTTGAATGGATATATCTCAGAATTCATGGATTAAGAGCCTAATCAACCATGACTATGTTTGATGTCTGAAAGTAACTGAGGTTACATGATATCATAAGGCTGGAGCCCTAAGTGCAACAGGAGATTAGTTATCTTATAAAAAGGGACATTAGTGGGCTCACTCACTCTCTTTCCTGTCAGGTACACCTGGATAACAGGCCATCTGAGGAGGATATAGTGACAAGGTGACTGTCAGGAAGCCAGAAAGACAAACCTCAGTGAAATTCACAGGGTGGATATTAACTTGAGACTTTGCAGGTGTCAGAATTGGAAGAAAGTAAATCTCTGTTGCAGTCACCCCGTCTATGGTACTTTGTTGTGCAACCCCAGTGATCTAATCAGCCAGTGCATCAAAGACAGATAAGCAAGGAAAAAGAGTAGGACATGAACTCAGAGAGGCATATGGAAGGAGGTGTGTTAAGACAGTATTTGGTACTGAGAGGGAGGGTCATTGCTGTGACTATACTGGACCACGTGGTTCAAAGATCCTAGTGAACAGCTTGTGGGAAGAATTTGGAAAGGTTCAAAGATTCTGGTTGAAAAATTGGAACACTTTAGGCTGTTCTGCAGGGAGATTCTGGTCAAAATTCAAAAGACCAGAAAGCTGACAGAAATCTGGTAACATGAGACTCAGGAGGTCTCTGATGGGAAGAAGGTATTCATTGTTTGTTGGACTCTAGATGATATGCATTATGGCTTGACAGAAAGTTTGTCTGTATTTTGCTTGTGTCCAGAGACTTCACCTGAGACTATTAAAGGCAGCAAACTAACCTTATGGAAGAAATTGATTGCAAGGCAATCTAATGTTGAGGTAGTGCCATAGCTACTATTGGGGACTTTTAGCCAGATTTATGTTGATAATCAAGCAAATAGCCCAGCAGAATGAATTAATACATGAGTTTAGCCAGAAAGTAACCTCCGATACATCTGTGGACTGCAGAGATAGAGTACAGGAGAATTTGTAGCTGACAAGGAACAAGAAAAATAGAAAAGGTAGCCTGAAGGCATCACAAGCAGCAGGACTCCAACCTTTGCAGCCTCAAAATTGTAAGAGAAACACTTTGCTTTGAGAAGAGAGCCCCCAGACCACCATGGTTCAGAATGGTGGCAGCCATACCAAGTTCCAGAATCTCAGCAGCATAAGAAGTTTGTTCCTGGCAACTGGGTTCAGAGTGTAGCTTTGGAGTTCATGTTTTACCATAGATTGCCTTGGATGCTGCAAATGGAACTACAAGATTTACTGTTTGTCCTGCTAGCTTTTGGAGTTGCTTTGGTCCCATTTCTTTGCACCTTCCTATCTGTAACTTTTAGAATAGAAATATCTACCTTGTGCCACTGAATATTGGACGTGTATATTGGAAGTGTTTGACTTTCTTTTCATTTGTATAGGGGCTGACAGATAATAGTTTGCTTTAAATCTCAGATAAGACTTGAGAATTAGACTTTTCAGCAATGATGAAATTTTTAGGATTTGTGCAACTCTTAGAGATGGACAAAATACTTTTTGTGTAAATGAATGAACATGAGTCTTTGAGGGAGTGGGGGTGCAATGTTATGGTCTGTGTCTAGATGTCCCCTCAAAGCTTCATGCACTTTCAGATGGGGCTTTCTCAAAGGTAGCTAAATCCAGAGTTTGTGATTAATTCATGTTTCAGTGCTGGGATTAAACGTGCTTGGATTAGGGGTGATGAGATTAAGGGTGGGTGATTCCTGGATCAGTCCACTAATTAGATTGACACTGCTCTAATCCCAGTAGACTAGATGCAATGGAAGGGACAGAACGAGGCTTGTCTTTCCCTTTCCTTGTTGCTTGTGCTGTATTCCACTACCACTGTTGCCCCCATTGCCTTAGTTACTTTTCCCTCATTGCTGAGACAAAACCTATGATACCCAGAATTCAGGAAGGAAAGGATTATTTTGCTAATAGCTTGTGGAGGTTGCAGACCATACTTGGCTGGCTGTAAGTCACAGTGGCACGTGGAAGAGGGCAGTTGCTCATGGTATCGGAAAATAGCAGAGTCAGAAAGAGCAAAAGGTGAGGAGCTGTAGCAGAGAAAACACCTCTCTCCCTACCTAATGTTGCCCGCAGGCTACCTGCCTCAGGGCAGGCATAGCACTCACAGCCAAAGGCCCAGCAGTGGACCACAAATCATTCAATAACTCTAGAAGCCTGTTTTATGACTGCATGAAGTTTTGGAGGAGACATCTAGACGCAAACCATAACAGCCTTGCCACTCCTCTTTGAAGCTAGGCCAGTTATAGACTGAAACCTCTATGAATTCTACTTTCTTTAACCTTGGCTGTCAGGTATTTTGTCTCAGAAAAAAAAAAAAAAAGTAACTAAGGGTATTAATTGGTTTGGGAGGATATGTAGGAGGTGGCTTATAGGTCACTGTAACAATTTGGATTTTCTTCTCAATGACATAGACATGAAGTGGAGGGATTTGAGCAGGAGAGTGGCATGAGTTACTTATGCTTTTACACATGTACCAGTTAATGTTTGCCTTTTTTCCAAAGTGGTTCCAGCAATTTGTACAATATTTTATTCAGCAATATTTAATAGTTCCGATTCCTCCAGAACTGCAGCATTCAGGATTTCAGTTGTTTCAATTTTAACCATTCTAATGAGAGTTTTATTTCATTGTGGCTTTTGTGATTAGTCATTTTTTACACATTTATGAAATCCTCTCTAATTCTTTTGCCCAGTTTTTTTTAAAACTGGGGTGGGGCTATCTATCATCTCTTAAATAAATTTGCTGTATATTGATTATTTGTTGTTTACATATGTAGCAAATGCCTATGATGTACTATGCTGAATATTTCACTCGATGTTATCTTTTCATGCAGAGATTTTCATTTTAATGATTCAAAATATATTGATATTTTCCTCTACTTGCTTTTCATATCTCAAATAAGACAGACTTCCTTGCCATGAAAATATCTCCTGTAATGCCTACTAGAAGATTTTTGTTTTGCCTTTCAAATTATATCCTTAATGTGCCCCCAACTGATTTGCACAAATGGGAGAAGGAAGAAGTCTCATTTCTCTATCTCCCTCCATTTCCATCTCCAACTCTTGGTATTCGTTTGTTTCTTGTAGCTTTACTTATTGCAAAGCTTATGCTTTCCACATAGATGCACCATACAATCACAAGCATACATCCAGTGTTTGTACATGTGGAGATTTGTTTCTGGATTCTTCAGGATGTTCCATTGTCCATTTTTCTCCGTTTTCATTCCTGTGCAATTACTGTATTCCACACTGGCCTTGATATCTCACACAAGTCCAACACCTTCAGGTTCAAAAGTGCGTTGGCACCACTTAGAGATCTTCCTAAATGGGCAGACTCCATCTCCCCATTATTTTGGAGTCAAGTCCTCTGTTTCTGGCTGGAGTTTTGAACTAATTTCAGTGTCTTTATTTTTCACTAAAGAAGCTATCTCTCCCCTGCCATCAGTCACAACTTTGCTGTAATCCCACCCAGAGGCAATGACCCAGGCTGCAGAGCTCACAGTTATAGTGCCACTGCTTCCAGATACGATCACCTTCCCTGAGTATCTTCCTGTCTCTACCTGACACAGAGCAAGCAAAGGAGGGTTGGGGTCAGCTTCAGCTCTCACTTGGACCATGGGAACACCACGCTGGCCACTGAAACAGGGCATGGTGGAGCACACATTTAGTCCCAGCACTCGGGAGTAACAAGACCTTGTAGCAAAGAGATAAATAAACAAACAAATAAATAGATTCCCCCACCAACAACTTGGTTCTGGCTACCTACCTTCTCTTCCCCTTTTGTTGCTTAATCCAGATGTACTCTGCCATTGTCAGCTCTTCCAAACTTGGAGTTTGGCTTCTGCCAGCTGCAAGCTATGATAGTCATTCTTATGGTATTGCTGTTTCCTAGCTCACATCAAGGTTAGCATCTTCAATATTGTCTGAGACTTTATGGCTTGCACTGTACAACACTCAATGTGGGGTAAAATCCCACAGTTACTCTGTGTAGAGTATGGAGAGTCAGCAGAAACATAAAGGGGTTGAGTGTACAGCCCTGGAAAAACCCACCTGTAAATGTGAGGACCTAGGATCCTGAAAGTAGCAGAACACTCCAAGCCTGAGACACACAGTAGGTGCCAGGACTTGAGAATTAGGGGCTCTATGTTGATGCTCCCCAGAAGGATATATGTTTAAAGATCCCTGGAGATCCTGGTGGGACTGGACTGTGTTGGAAGTGTGGCACAGATTTTGTAGCTTTCTACAAGAAGGGCAGAGGTGTGTGAGATGGGCCTGGGCAGATCTTTTATGAGACCCCATCCTCCTGGAGGGAAGAGGAGAAAATAAGAAGGCCTACCCCAGCCTCTGGTGTCAGGATAGACAGACAATGACCTGGATACCAGCCATTAGGCAGTCCTTGTAAATGTTCCCCATTCCCTGACATCTGATGGCTGCCCCACCAGGGCTGTGAAGCCTGAGGCTGACAGCTAGGTCAGCTATCCAGGCTTGACGTATGTTTCCAAGTGTACCTTTTCCTCTCCCCAGGAGTGACTGCCAGCTTGGAAGAGTGAGGGCCCCTGGCTCCAAGTTTAGCACTTACAAGCATGGCATCTATTACATAGGAAGGAAGTGGTGGCCATTGCTGGTGCACCAATCACTGAGCCTATCTGAAGTCAGTCAACTCATCTCTAAAGTGATAAAACAAATAGAAAAAAAAATGTCTTGGCAATGTGTGGTCCTTCTCATTTCCATATAAATTTTAGGATCAGCTTATTAAACTTAACAGAAGTTGACATTGGCTTACTTTTACACTTATTTCATAAGTTATTTGGGGAAAAATTGTCATCTTAGTTATCCTGAATCTTTCAATTTGTTTTTGTGTATATAAAATTTTATTCTTTTTTTTTCTTGCTTCAGAACTTTTGTTTGTTTGTTTACTTATTTTTATGGCTGGCTCAGCCTGCCCTCAGGGCAGGGCTTGTGCAGCATGTGGTGCCAGGGACCAAACCGCAGTCCCTGCAGCCACCCAAGCTTTCCTAAGCAGGCACTTTAGACCACTGAGCCATCCTGCTCGGCCCAAAATGCATCCTTTTTTTTTTTTTTTTTTTTTTTTTTTTTTTTTTTTTTTTTTTTTTTTCTTTTTGTGGAACCGGTGATTGAACTCAGGTCCTTGGGTTTTCCAGGCAAGCACTTATTCTACTGAGCTGTCTCCCTAGTCCCCTAAAATTTTATTCTTAAATGTACAACAGACTACAAGAACCCACTTCATTGTAGTTATAAGTGTCAAGAGATGTTATGGCAGGGCATCCAGATATTTGAACAGGAATGGACTCCAGGGTCACCATCACACACAAACTGTTCATTTTTGGCCAGATTTCTTAATATCACCTGTAGCCAGCAGGCCCTTTCCCACAGCCCTCATTTTTAGCTCAAGTTTCTTCTGGTCCTCTTTTTGCTTCCGTTTGAATGCTCTGTGTTCCTTGTCCACCTCCTCTGCCTGTTTCTTGAGGTGTCTCAGGGGTTTCTTTTGCCACCTTCATGGCCAGACATGGCACCTGCACAACCTCAAGAGCTGAGCTCAGAAGCCAGTGATGACTGAGTCATCCAATTTGGAACTGAGTATCTCTCCTCTTTTTGCTCCCTTTTAAAATATATTGTTTAAATATCAGCTGTTTTATTTTCTTTGACAAAGTCTTAAGTATCTTTTATTAAATTTATTTCTAAATACATAATTTATGCCATTGTAAATTGTATCTTTAAAACATTTATGTTCTGTTTATTACTAGTGTTAGGCAAGTAGCTAGACATTAATGGAAGTGGGGAAAGGGGTGTGGTTACACACTAATGAGAGGCAAAGGGTGGGTCCAAAAGAGCATGCTTTGACAGTTATGGTTAAGTAAAGAAACAAAGACTTCATTTATAATGTTTATCTCAGACCCAAAGCAACCCCCCAGAACACAAGGACATATGAAGTATGGCCATCTGTGTCTTGAGTGAATGTTTTCATCAAGGGATAAAGAACTAAGGGCCAAGGAAGAGAAAGGCCTGGCTTCCTAATGATGCCTTTTTATACTGGTGATGACTTGGATCATTGATCCACTGAGTGATAAAATTAGATTCTTTGGGCTCCCACTCTCTCAAGCCAAGACTGTTGAGCCTCAGCTTTTTATAGGTTTGTAGCTGTTCTGATGTATGTGAGGCTTCATGCATCAGGTAAAGTAATATACAGTTAATATGATATTTCATGCTGTTGTTATGAGTCATCCCTGTTTTCTTTCTACTGTGTCACATAATAGCATTTATTCTTAGGTTTTTGTGTTTTTGTTGTCCCTTTACCACTTTGGGGAGTAATACTACATTTGTTCAGCAAATGGCACACTGCTAATAGCTTTGCCAACTTTTCTGTAGTGATCATGCCTTGAGTGTGCTTTTGCTTCTGTATATTAACTCATGATTGAGTCTGGCTTACGTGCCAAGGGACCCAAAGACTGCTGTAATCTTTTGGCATATGTTAGACAGTTTATACAAATAATGCATTGGAAAATGAGTCAGATTCCTGTCCCTAGAGATACTGAACAGGATAAAAACTAGTATACTATTTTGGAGAGTCATTCTGAGTTGTCTATCAGTTACCAAAAAGAGCACCAAATGTCACTGGTAGAGACAGATGGACCACATAAATCTCAGACTTGAGGAAGACACATCACATTAAATCCATAGAACAGGATTAGAAAAAGGAATGACTCTTAACTCGTTTATTTCCTTTCTGACAGATGATCATTTTAGTAGATTTTATTTATTTATTTATTTATTTATTTTCTTGTTTCAGAACTTTTGTTTGTTTATTTTTATGGCCCGCCCAGCCTGCCCTGAGGGCAGGGCTGACGCAACATGTGGTGCTGGGGATCAAACCGTGGTCCCTGCAGCCGTCTGCAGGTGCTTTAGACCACTGAGCCATCCTGCCAGGCCCCCATCAGTCTCTTTTCAACTGCCATCAAGTCTAAGTCAGAGTCTCCTAAGGAGCCTGAACACCTACCTCATTGGAGGGCTGAGCCTCAAAACACCTGTTAAGAGTCTGAGGAGCCATTTCGAGCAATGGGGAACACTCACAGACTGGATGTGGGGGCTCACATCTATAATCCTAGCTCTTGGGAGGCTGTAAACAAGCAGATAACTATGAGTCTGATCTAGTTTACCACTGCATGGTAATGAAAGACCCACACACCAAGCATTCCAGGGGCTTTGGGTTTGTCACTTACACCACTGTGGAGGAGGTGGATGCAGCCATGAATGCAGGGCCACACAAAATGGACAGAAGAGTTGTGGAACCAAAGAGAACTGTCTCAAGAGAAGATTCTCAGGGGTGGCCAAATAGCTCAGCAGATTAAAGTACCTGCAAGCAGGTGCAGGGGCCAAGAGTTGGTTTCCCAGGCCTGCCTTGCTGGCCCTACCCCAGGGGCACATTGAGATGGCAATTGAGACTGGGTGTGGTGGTGCACACCTGTAATCCCAGCTCTTTGGAGGCAGTAAACAAGCAGATCACTATGAATCCAGTATAGTAGTGAGACCCTGAACACCCTGTAGACCAGTGGTTTGCAACCTTTCTAATGCCATGACCCCAAAATACAGTTCCTCATGTTCCAGTGACCCCAAACCAAAAAATAATTTTGGTGGCTACTTCAAAACTGTAATTTTGCTACAGTATAAATACCTGATATACATTATGTATTCTCATTGCTACAAGTCAAACATAATTTAAATATTGTGATTAATCACAAAAACAATATTTAACTATATGTTGAGAAATATTTATTACTAATGCCAATAAATAACATTTCACCATGGCATAGCATGGGTTCAAATATGCATTTTCCAATGGCTTTAGGGGACCCCTGTGTTTTGGTCGTTCGACCCCTGCTGGGGTCGCAACCCACAGGTTGAGAACTGCTGCTGTAGACCCTTCCCTAAAATACAAAAAATAAAAAGTAAATGAATTTAAAAAAGGAAAAGATTCTCAGAGACCAGGTGCCCACTTAATGGTCAAGATGATCCTTGTTAGTGCCATTAAAGAAGACACTGAAGAACATCACCTATGAGATTTTTTTTTTTGGCTTTTTTTTTTTTTTTTTTGAGACAGGGTCTCATTGTGCAGTTCAGTCTGGCCTTAAGCTCACTTTTGTGGCCCAGGCTGGTTTCGAACTCACACTGATCCTCCTGCCTTAGTCTCCCAAGTGCTGGGATTACAGGTGTGTGCCACCACGCCTGATATTATTTTAAACAATATGGAAAAATTGAAGTGGTTGAAATTATGGCCAACTGAGGTTGTGGAAAGAAGGGGGGCTTTGCTTTTATAACCTTTGATGACCATGATTCTGTGGATAAGATTGTCATTCAAAAATACCACACTGAATAGTCACAACTGTGAAGAGAGGAAAGCCCTGTCAAAGCAGGAGATGGCTAGTGCTTCACCTTGCCAAAGAGGCCAAAATGGTTCTGGAAATTTTGGTGGTGGTCATGGAGGTGGTTTTTGTGGCAATGACAGTTTCAGTTGCAGAGTAAACTTCAGTGGTCAAGGTGGCTTTGATGGCAGCCATGGTGTGGGTGGATATCATGGTAGTGGAGATGGCTACTCTACTAATGATGGTGGTTATGGAGGAGGTGACCCTGGTTACTCGGTAGGAGTTACAGGCTGTGGATGGGGTGGACAGGGTTATGGAAACTAGGGCAGTGGCTATGGTGGGAGTAGCAGCTATGACAGGTATAACAACGGAGGAGGTGCAGGTGGCTTTGGAGGTGGTAGTAGAAGCAATTATGGAGGTAGTGGAAGCTATAATGGCTTTGGCAGTTACAGCAATCCATCTTCAAATTTTGTACCCATGAAGGGAGAAAACTTTGGAGGCAGAATCTCTGGGCCCTATGGTGGTGGAGGCCAATATTTTACAAAACCACAAAATCAAAGTGGCTATGGTGGTTCCAGTAACAGGAGCAATAGCTATGGTAGTGGCAGAAGGTTTTAAACACTTTCAGGAAACAAAGCTTAGTAGGAGAGGAGAGCCAGAGAAGTGACAGGGAAATTACACTTTACAACAGATTTGTGGACTCAGCCTACATGCTACAAAGAAGACATGTTTTAGACAATACACATGCATATGGGCAAAAACTCCAAGGACTATATTTGTGACTAATTGTATAACAGGTTATTTTAGTTTCTGTTCTGTGGAAAATGTAAAGCATTCCAACAAAGGGTTTTAATGTAGACCATTTTTTGCACCCATGCTGTTGATTGCTAAATGTAATACTCTGATCATGGAACTAAATAAATGTGTCTTTAAAAAAAAAAGTTAAAAGGGAAATTTTTACTTAGCTCATAGTTTGTGGAGGTTTCAGTCCCTAATTGACTCACTCCAAGACAAGGTGGCATAGCAGAGGGGCAACAGCTCATGGTGGCAGAAGGCAGCAAAAGTAACAAGAAAGAAAAGAGCAGAGAGAGAGAGAGAGAGAGAGAGAGAGAGAGAGAGAGAGAGAAAGAGAGAGAGAGAGAGAGAGAGAGCCTCTTTTTGCTCTCTTACCTAGATATTTAGAGATGGTGCCAATCTAATCATGAATCAATCACACACTCTAGATTCAGCCACCTCAAAATAAATATAACTCTATGAGGCTTTGTGACATCTAGACACAAACCACAACAGCCACCCTGAGTCATCTATTAGTTACAAGGAAAACACAAAGATCAGTAGCAGCCCAGATTCAAGACTTAGGTAAGATACATTCCACTCAATCCCTAATCTGCAGGTGAAAAAGAAGGAGAGATCTTTGATAGGTTCTGGCCCTAGTACGAATTGCTGTATTATTATGGTGGTCGTGTAATATGGCTGAAGCCCTTAAAACAACAGCTTATCTTCCCAGAGACCATCTCCCCCCTTCTACTCCCACCCAGCCCAGGGGCAATTTCCTTTCACCTTTCCCACTGCCAGCAGAAAGACCCCAATCAGCTCCTCAGATATTTGTAAACATCCCTCTCAAACTCCACCTCTAACAAAAGTCCATAAAAGTCTCAGGTTTCTTTTTCTCAGGCCAGAGGATCTACCTGACCTATCTGCCCATGATCCTTTCCGGTTCTTGGAGTTAATAAAGCCTTCTTTTATTTTTCCTGTCTCTTTACTGCGCTTCCAAAAAAACTTACCAACCTTTAACTCCTATTACCAGTTTATTCTCTTTTGCTCAGAGGGGACTGCCTTTTCTGAGCTAGTGTGCGTTCTCCTTGCAGATGTACAATTCCCTGCTGGTTCCCTTTGACTCACCTCTCACATACATCCTAGACAGCAGGATAGATTTGATCCCCAGATGCTTAAGAGATTTATAATATTATATTCTATTTAGATATCTATTGCCAAAAGGCAGGAAAATAGAAACTTCTTTGCCCTAGAGGATAATGCTGACTTATCTTTCCAATGTAAATTAGAGCCAGGTGTGATGATACTCCTAAATAAAACTGATCCCCCTTGTTTGGGTAAGTTTCCAGCTCTTGGGCCATTTCCTAAAACAGGACAGGACAATCCTACCACTCAGAACTCAGACAAAAGGGCCTGGGAGATAGCTCAGTGCCAAAAGCACCTGCCTAGCAAGTGCAAAGTCCTGACCTTGATCCCAGGGAGTTGGGGTGTGGGGAATAGGTCTATAACTCAGACAAAAAGGGCCAACTCATCCACTCAAGGTCCCTGCATGATTTGAATGAATTAAGGAGCTCATGTGAAAGCATATATGGTTGATCCTCATTCCTGTGAGGGCAGAGTCCTCCTTGGAGACAAGTTTCTTACCCAGTCAGCTCCAAATATTAGGAAGAAAATCATAAACACACACACATGTGTTTGGGACCTAGAACTCCCATTAACTATTCACTAAATGCTGCTAACTCTGTTTTTGTTATTACCAAGATACAGAGGAGGAACAAAGAGCAGAGAAAGAGGCTAAGATTAAATGAAAACAAGAATACAAAGTGTGGAAGACCACCAGGATGGCACCCCCTGAAAGAAGACGACTTGTCTCCAATTTGGCCAACCCTTGCTCTGCCTCTGCGTATCAATATATACCAAGGTGGCCAGGAAAATGCTCTACCCCCTCAGCTGGCTTTAAGCAATGAAAATGGTTCTAGGCAGGCACTGATGTGTGACCTTCGAAGCAATGCAACAGGTCAGTGATGCCCTGCCTACAACTCCTTATTACTGGGTGAGCTCGGCTAAAAGAACCCATGCTGTTCCCTGAGATTGAGCCTAGAGAAAGAGCCATGACGTCCCAGGGCAGGAAGACCAGACATCACAGCTGAAGCAACTGGCCAAAATCACAAGATACTTCCTCAGGCTGTGTTATGAAGATTGCTTTAAACTTAGAATTACTGGTTAACAGGAATTTGGCACTATTTCTGCATATTTCTCACTGCATAACACAGAAGGGTCATCATTCCTCATACCTAAGCCAGCTCACAGCACTGACCCACTTCCCTCTTCTACTTGGAGCTACTCACCTCTTCACAAATCAATAAAATCTACATTCAGCCCAGGGTTTTGGCCTTTAATCCAGGTAACCATCATTCCAAGTGGACTTAGGATCCCCTGGGCTCCTTTCAACACCAGGGAGCGAACCCTGGTCACTGAGCAACTGCCTAAACAGGTGCTTTAGTCTGCTGAGCTATCTGGCTGGCCCTCGGGTAACATTTGATATTGCAAGTGAATCCCTATGCTTCCTCAATGACAGTAAGGCTCCTTATTGTGTTCCTACCTCCTACTCCAAACAACTGGCTTCTAATACTTGTTAGATTATGGACATCAATGGAACTATTGGCCAAGCCCTTGTTCCTTCTCTGTGTTGCTGATAAAATCATTTTCTCTTTATCCGTGGTCTTTTGATAATGCCTGAACATTCTTTTCCTTTGCCGTGCCAAGACATATTAACAAAGATGGAGCCTCAAATTACTTTGGCTCACCAGACATCCCTGTCATTATCACATTGGTTTCCTCTCCCAGAAATGATGACAATGACTTTATCCTTACTGACCTTATATTAAACTCTAGGGGTGGACCAGTAACATGTCTTGGAGGATTATTACTTCTACCCCAGTAATGATTAAGCTAAAATGTTCTCATTCCTACCCCAGTAATGATTAAGCTAAAATATTCTCATTCCTTCCCACACTGTAAATAGTATTTTCTTTGGCCTGAAGCTGAGTTACAACATTTAATAAGTAAGTTTCTTCACTTACTTATTAAATGGTCTTAGTGCTTTACCAGTCACCTTGTAATATCTCATTTTTAGCCATCAAGAGGCCCAATGGTGATTACCATTTAGTAAGTGATCTCCATACTGCAAACAAGACAGTATTAACCTTGTAGCCCCTACATTCTGCTTGGCCAGATTCCTTCAAATACCCAATGGTTTGCAGTCCTAGACCTTGAAGATGTGTTGTTTAGTGCTCCAATAATATCTGAGTCTCAATTCCTTTTTGCCTTTTGGTGGACTGATGACCTGGGTTGGAGCAAACAACCCCCCCAGATGGACCTTCCCCAAGTAGTTATCATTGTTTTAGGCACACTTTAACCATGAATTTAAGTGAGCTAACCATAACAATAGGGTGTATACTACAATATGTAAATGATTTTTTGTCTGTTTCCCTTCTCTAACACAGGCCTGAGATAATTTAATTCAGACTTTAACTTTCCTGGCTGACAGGGGCTAGTGGGTCTCAAATCCTAAGGCACAATTATTATTTCAAAGAACACACTATTTAGGGTTTGTTTTCATGCCCAGTGCATTGAGCTTTTTCAGCAGTGCACACACAGGCCCCTGAAGCCCTTCTAGCCCCTAAAATCAGAAAACAACTTCATGGTTCTGAGCATAAATAGGCATGAATAGGTAGGATCCCTGCGTGGAGCCTAAAAGCTGAACCCCTTGTCCTATTCCATAAAAGGCCAAAATTAACAAATGCCTCTATCCTAGGAGTAGGAATAAGAGCAAGCCTAAGGTAAATTAAGATTCTCTCACCTCAAGGCTCTGCCTCTGAATTACCACAGTCTGATATCTTTCCAGTTAAAAGTAGCCAAGCATGGAGGTATGGCTTTTGGGATTCTTACCAGGGTTTAGGGCCTGTTCAAAGCCCAGTAAGATGTTTACCAAGGTGGCCCTTGGACATAGTGGCCCACAGTTGGCCAGGATATAGCATAGCAATAGTTCTTCCATTCTTTTAGTAGAGGAATCCTTGGGCTCTTCTCTCTCAGTGACTCTTATCAAGTGACTTCCATGTTAGTTTACAGGATCACATTTGTTCTCATCTTTTATATTACCAAGCCTTAATTACTTGATAGTTCTGAAGTAACTTCATAGATGGTTTTCACTCTGCCCTCCACTCTTGAGTTCAGTTTATATAAACAGGAGGGAAATAACACTAAGGCTTCCCAATACTGTTAATCTCATTTGTGCTATCCAACCTGACTCATAACATAACTTACAGCTTGATAACTCGGTTGTAATCTTCTTGTAGGCAACTGAGTTAGATAGAAATATTATAGGCATTCAGATAGGGCTATGCCCTCAAAGGAGCCAGTGGGGAAGATAAGATGCCTTGCAACTGTGGGAGAGACAGAGGCCTCCAGCTGTCCTCAAGACAAAAGATAAAATAAATGCATACCTCCCTAAAGATAAACACCAGGCAGTGATGTTCTAACTAGGTCTCTAGCACATGAGAAAGGCAAGAAAGGTCCTTGTTCTGAATTCATGTCCATTTGCCACATGACTGGCTTTCCCATTTGATCCAGGTTTAATCAATTTTACCTGAGCAACTATGTGTATAGTCTTATCGTGGACCATAGTTATGTCCCATTTCATGCCAAACTTGTGAGTTCCCATTTTACACACCTTGGACCTGCCTCACCATGTGATTTTGCTCTATAAAATATCAGGAAAGGCAGGGTCCTTGGCAATCCACTTAGGTTCCCTTCCGTCTCTCTCAGATTGAAGCTTTCTTTCCCTCAATAAATATATTCTGCTTTTAACCTCCAAAGTTCCTACAATTCATTCTTGGATTTTAGAGAACACAAACTCATTCCAGGTATCTAGCTGGGTGGGAGTCTTTTCCCTTATATCAACCTTATTGACTAACAGTAGCTCCCATGTAAAAATGGTAAAATAAAACTGACAACGTAATTGTTTCTCTTGCAGACATTATTGAGGGCCAGGCTTTGCCCACCAGAACATCAGCAACTTGATTGTTTTTTATTCATCCTTTAGAATTTAGTAAGAACAAATAAACCACAATAAACACTGATTCCAAACATTCTCTTTTAGTGCTACATGTGCACTAAAGAAAGAAAGAGGCTACCTCCAATGCCAAGAACAGTTTCATAAAATATAAACCTCAGATATTAGCCTTAATAGAAGTTGTCCATTTACCAGCTGAAATAGCTGGGATTTACTGTAACAGCCATCAGCCAGGAGCCCATGAAGAGGCACTAGGAAAGCAAAGAGCTGATGTAGCAGCTAAGAAAGCAGCTCCATCTCCTGAGCCTACATTGCCTCTAAGTCCCAAAGTAGGATCTAACCTTTTATCTCCAATTCATATTCCAGGCGTCACTTGGGCCCTGGCCCATTATTATACTCTTGGGAGCCAGATAGGAGCCTCAGATCAAGAAATCTCCCCAATCTCCCTTAATCAAGGCAATGAAAAACTACTATGGAATTGTACAACTGACTACACCAGGAGTACAAATAAATCTTTAGTGGCAAAGAGCTTTATCAGACTATTGACCAGATCTCATAAGCCTGTGCTCCAAGTACTCTCAGTAATCCCCAAGGACCTAAGCCCCCTCTTGTAGTTGTCACAGCTACAGTCATGGACTAAGCCCAGATAAAGATTGGCAAATTGATTACACCTAGATACCTTCTTGCCAGGAGTTTAAATACCTAATAGTTTTTTTTTTGTTTTTTTTTTTTTTTTAATCTATGCCTTACAGCCTTTCCAACTACGTTTCGAAGAGCAATCAAAGTGTCTGGAGCACTTCTCCGAGAGAATAGTCCCATATTTGAACTTGATAAGTTCCTTCAAAGTAACAGTAGCTCACCCTTCATTCCCCACAGACACTGTGTCTAAAGTCTTGGGAGCTTAATATTGTGTCCATCCTTCCTAGAGGTCTCAGTCCTCATCTAAGGCAAAATGGGCCAACCAAACGTTCAGTCCTTACATAAAGAAGTTATGTCAAGAAACTCACTTTTCATAGAAGGTAATTCTACCAAAAGTACTATCAAGATCTAATATAGCCTGGGCCTGACACCATTTGAAATGTTACATGGTTCACCTTTCTTAAATACTGACTCCTAGCAGGGCCACCTCAATCCCTAGACTATTATGTATCTATATTTTCCAACAGATAACATGAGGATATGGATGATAGGTATTGTCACAAGCATTCCAAGAGCCTCAACCTGAAATAACAGTCCTCACTAAAAGCTGTATGGAGGGTCATGAGGTCAACAATGATCTCCTCTGTGGAAAGGCCCTCTCTCTATACTCTGTCTTCTCCAACAACCATCAAAGTTCCAAGAATTGCCAGCTAGATCCATCATCAAATCTTAGAAGGAAAAAGCTTCTCCAGAACACCACCACTCTGAGAAAAACAATCATTGGGAGGTTTAAAACACCTATTCAGTCACATTTCAGCTAATTGCAGACCTCATCCTCCCTGTCCTACCCACCACCAGAGCGCTTCAAGCACTTTGAGTATTCTGATCACAACTTTTGAGACTATTGCCCTTCTGCTCATCTGTGCTTCTAGGAGGTACAAGCTCTTACCTGGCAGGGTCCACATAAGAGCATTTATAAAACTTTATAAAACTGGTTGTAGGGCTGTCCAGATAGCTCAGCAAACTAAAGCAACTGCTTGGGTACATGCAGGGACCAGGGTTCGATCACTGGCATGCAATGCCAGCCCCAGCCCCAGGGCGCACTGAGCTGGCTACTGAGACTGGGTGTGGTAGTGCGCACATGTATAATTCCAGCACTTGGGAGGCTGAAAACAGGAGGATCACTATGAGTATAATCAGTTTGGAAGACCCTGTAGACCCTTACTAAATACCTAAAAAAAAAAAAATTGATTGAGGGTGGGGGGGCTGGGAAAATAACTCGGTGGCCTAAGTGACTACCTGGCAAGTACAAGGACCCTGGTTTGATCCCAGGTACCCCATGCCATGCTGGCCATTGAAACTGAGCATAGTGGTGCACACCTGTGATCCCAGCACTGGGGAGCCTAAGACAGGAGGCATTTGACCCATATAGCAAGTACCAAATAAATATGTTTTTTTAAAAAAATAGTTGTAGGGAACTCCATTGCTATTCCCTTTATTTAAGTACTTCCGATGGGCATTTTGTCCCTGACCTGTCTTTTGAGACTTAAAACAAGAAGTCTGGGCCATGTCAGATCGCAGTGTAAGTTTTGGGGAAAAGATGTGAGTTTGGCTCCTTGGATTAGTTTGATGAAAATGGTTCATAACCATTATAATCTTTGTTTTTACCATCTTACATTAGTACCATTTATTGAATAATAAACTGTTCCCTAAAGTTTTTACTTTTTAATAGTTGATTCATCTTCAGATGGCCCTGCGCTCTTCTGGTCCAACCAGGTATATCAGAACCCTTGACCTACCTACTGGGTCTGAAAGTCAGCAAGAGAGGAAATCCTAAGTCTCTCCTTGTAATGTGCCCTCTCAGCAAGAAGGAGACAGAACCTGAATATATCCCAATATCCTAAATGATTTCAGGGCCCAATTCTTTGGATTTGTTAAATTTTAGACAGGTAGTTGAACATTAGTGTCCCTGAGGGACAAAAGGAGAAAGGTACCCAAAATACCATGCTTTCTCAGTTATAGTTAAGTAAAGAAACACACTTCAATATATAATACACTTATAATCCTTTGCTATGTGTCAGACAAATGTGACCCCACAGAGCACAATAATGCTAACATTGTACATATTGTGCCTTCTTATACCTGCCAACCTGGCCAACTATTTCCAAACCAAGGAATACACTTCCTGGGTATCATGACCTGCACCCAATGCTATCAGAACGGGGAGCATTCTTTAAAGATCCTGCCTCCTTGAACTGATACCTGATTTAGAATCTTACACAATTTAGATTCTCACCTTCCTGAGTGAATACTGACCATCTGAGAGAAATGAGGAAGACATTTTTACATTTTTTTCATTTATGTATTGTGTACAGGGTCTCACTATGCAGCTCAGATTCATAGTGATCCTCCTGTTTTCAGCCTCCTCAGTACTAGGATTACAGTTCAGAGCACACCAGGGTGGCATCAGCACCACATGTGACACTGGGGATCAAACTCTGGTCCCTGCACTTGTCAAAGCAGGTACCTAGTCTGCTAAACTAACTCACCAACTCTGAGGAAGACAGTTTTGAGATACTGACATTCCAAAGTAACCACTAAGGGAAACATCAATAGGCATGAACATTGCATAAGTAGAACAGTGATAATTGTCATAGTTCTCCAAGCTCTAAAAGTAACAGTTTTGCTCCTTGCACTTCACACAGGTGCCTCTGTGGCCCTCTCTGCCTTCTCAACTAAAGATGTAAGCCTCTATCTACTTTACAATAAATTCTACCTATATTTTAGCATGGCCACCTGTGTATTTTGATTGAATTCCTCTAGCAAGGGCACAGAGAACTGAGGACCAGGGAGGTGAAGAGCTTATCTTCCCAATGATGTAAGGACATAAATACAATCAATATTTATAAATTTATTTTTGTCCCTAGCAACCTCACCAAGTGGCTCTATTAGTCCCAACAGCTTATCTGGAGAGCCTATTGAAGTTTCTATTAATATAGTTAAGCATTATCTTCAAATAGTGATAGTATTGTTTCTTGCTTTGCAATCCTCATATTTTTCATTTCTTTTTCTTATGCACTGATATGGTTTGGGGTGTTTAGTATTTTGAGGATCTTCAGTGCAGTAGTCCCTAACTATTTTTGTGGTTTGACTTTTGGGAACTCTGTTTTGTGGGTTTTCAAAAAATATTAATCCAAACTATCACAGGTTTTTTGCCATATCATGAGATTGTGCAGTACTGTTCAGTATATGTATGTTGTTAAAGTTATATAGGTTTGTAAGTTTAGAAAATGGTTACGATCACTTTCCTGTGTCCCCATAATTTTCTTGATCAGAAAATTTGAGACGCCACTGACTTACAGGATGTCACAGCACAAGGTTCCTTATGTCCTGAGTCCTCAGTAACCTTGAAGAGCTAGAGCCAAAATATTGGCTATTCTTGTAGTCCCTCTATTTCTCTAATTTTTGTCTGTAAACTTTAGTTGTTAAACATCCAGAAAAGAAGCTTAATGATATTATTGCCCTTTAACAGAGGCAGTTGGGTTTAACATTGCTATCTGTCTGAATATCAAACACCTTAGACATAATATGGAACGGAACTGCTAATTTCCAACAACCATAGATATTCTAAACCAGTGGTTCTCAACCTTTCTAATGCCATGACCCCACAATACAGTTCCTCATGTTGCAGTGACCCCAAACCAAAACATAATTTTGGTGGCTACTTCAAAACTGTAATTCCAAATAAATAACATTTTCCGATGGCTTTAGGTGACCCCTGTGTTTTGGTCATTCGACCCCTGCTGGGGTCACGACCCACAGATTGAGAACCACTGTTAAACTTTATATCCCTATAGGATGTAAAAAAAAAAAAAAAAAAAAAAAAAAAAAA
>PVJA010030773.1:0-25504 GCA_004027025.1 Myocastor coypus
TCATCGGATCAGTTTAGATTAATACATATAGGTATATAAGATTGATCAAACAACTAAACATTAACCTTTCTAAATCCACATTACTTTTTTTTTCTTTTCCCCCTTTTTTTCTTTGAAAGTTGACATATTGCATATTGTCCTCACAATCATTCTATAGAGTGCAGTGTGTGGGCATGACCCACCTCCCTATTAATGTTGCTGAGCAATTACTTTGAAAATAACAGTACATAGTGCATTAACCATTGTTAATATCTTATCTTGTTTTGAAACTTTGCATCATTATTGTTATTTTAATAAAAATTAACAATAAAATTTTCCAAATTCACACTTAGTATCATTAATATATTTAATATTTAATTGAGTAAGTATTTATGTTAACCTGCTCCACATATGTGGAAGCCCTAAGCCTTTTTGGTGATGTGGTCCTTGGATGAAATTATATATATATATATATATATATATATATATATATATATATATATATTATATATATATACATATATATATATATATATATATATGTATGCTTGAGATGAGGAACTAGTGATATATTTAACAATTTAACAATACCAGAAGACAGGAATGGAACCCTTCTGAGAATTCAATCATGCAGACATTGTAGTATTGGATCCCTTAACTAGCAGAAATGTGAGAAAATAAACTGCTCTTTTTAAGCCATACATTTAATGGGACTCTGCTATGGTAGCTTGAGTAGGCTAATACACAGTTGCTAAAATTATTCATTTTTAAACACTAGAGATAGTCCAAATAAAAGCATAATATATTATATTTAGAAGTCTATGTATCAGAACAAACTCATTTTTTCTGTAAAACTGATCTACAGATATAATACTTGTTTCATTGAACTTCCAATATAATTTTTCTTTAAACATTTTCATATGTAAAATGATAAAATACTCGTAATACTACAATGAAGTAAAAATTTTCTGTAATAGTCAAGATGCACAAATAAAGAAACAAAGTGTTTTCCTCTATATTTTTGTAACATACTAGCTGAAATATTATTTAAGAAACATGCAGATCTATTAATCATATTTAATAATTAGAGAAATCAGATCCACACATGAAGAGAAAATTAATATTGGACAAAACTAACATTGCAGATCATTTTTTGAAATCTGACTATATTAATGTTAGATACCATTAGTCTCTCAAGGGAACAATTTATAATTTAATTTAGTATTCAGTAGCATACATCATTGAGGATCCCCTTACATCCAAAATATTGATGTGACTAAGGAGATACAGAAAAATAACTAGAAATGAATTGTGCCACAAAACTTTCACTCCTTCAATGGTTATTTCCTATCAAATATGTGCTACAAAATACTCCATTAAATTAGAATCTATAGGATATACAATACAGTGATTCAAAACTAAGGAAATCTGAATATCAGAAATTAAATATGAGACAGTACTGTAAAAATGCATATTATTTCAGAAAATCAATAATAAATTAAGGTTTGTTTGTTTGTTAAAGTACATTCTGATAAAAATTTAAAATAGACACAGTTCTGAAATAGGAGACCCAATGTGCCTGACTAGATGTTGAATCATATTGCAGATACTCAGGGTACACGTATCTCAGATACTGAGTTCATTAGAAGCATGGAAGTGACTTGGAATCATTTATTAAAAAAAGAAAAAAAATCTATTAGTTTAAAAAGGGGGAAAGATCCCAGTATGAATGGTCTGCATCACTTCTACTATCATTCATCCAAGGAACAGCCATGTTGAGACATACTCAAAGAGCTAAAAGGAATCAAGAAGTGCTGCAGACAGTAGTCTCCAAGGGAGACTGTGCTTGCTTGGACTCATTCAATTTATAATACCCTCTCCAAATATTGAGGAAACTAAACCCTGCAGAATATTCAACAGGATTCAGCAAGGGCAGGTAATCATCATCAATATAAGTGGTCTGAATTTATCAATAAAAAGACACAGATTGTCAAAATGTATTGAGAAACTGAATCCAGGCCAGGGATGTAGCTTATGAGCACAGCAATTGTTTCTGAAGCACAAGGTCATGAGTTTGATTTCGAATATCAAAAAAAAGAAAAACAGATACAATAATAATCTATATATAGGAGACACAACCCAAAAATAAATGTTTAGACTAAAAGACAAAGGATCAAAAATTATTCTTTGCTAAAGAAACCAAAACAACAAACAGAGGTAGCTACTCTAAATTCAGACAGAGAAGATTTTAAGCCAAAGTTATATAAAGAGACAAAAAAGGTCTCTTTGGTTAAGGGAACAATTCTACATCAAGAGATAACAACAATGAACATATATGCAAAAATACAAGCACATTCAACTCCATAATGTAAACATTAATGTAGAAAAATGTATTTATAGCAGGTGTTTTATTACTTTTCCTGTTCTTGCAAAAAACATATAACTCTGAAAATTAAGGATTAAAAGATATATTTTGATTTACACTTTGTAGAGGATCATGACTGACTACCTCCAAAGAAGAGTAGCATGCAGAGCAGAACACAAGTAACAGCACAAATAAACAACAAGAAGCAAGGAAAGATGTGCACACTTTTTCATGTATTATCCAGGTTACCCACCCTTAAGGCAGATATCTTTCAGACCCCTACTCTTAGCATTGCATCATTAATCATGAACAGATCCAACCACCTCAGAATTCTACTGTTCCAAGTAGATGGATAAACTAGACAAGAAAAAAACACATCAAAATTAGAATTTTACCAAATTCAAACCATTGAACTTAAAAGATATCTACAGAACATTCCATTCAACAACAAAATAACATCCCTTCATCTTAGCAGTACATGAAACTTTTTTTCAAAAATGACCAAATATTAGCCGAAAAGTATTCATAATTGTATGCAAAATGATTACAATTACCTTATGTATATAGTAAAAAAGAGCGCAATTAATCTTGAAATCAATGGCAAACCCCCCACAAATAAAGCCAGGATTCTCATAATTTCATAGAAAACACAAGACAATTAAATGATTCCATCTTAAATAATCACTTGATCATAGATCAAATTAAATTTTAAATTGGACAAAGCCTCCTATCAAATGCTAGTGGCATTTTGAAATACTGGAACCTGTGTAATGAACTAAGAGAACATGTATCTTTTTTTCTAGGGAAAAAAAATAGAAAATCCAAATGAAAGCTAATATGAGGAAGGAGACCATAAACATTAGAACAGAAAATGTGAAATCAAGCATGAAAAGAAAATAATCAGTAAACTGAAGAATTGAACCTCGGAAATATTAAACAAAAGATACTGAAGTATTTTTCCTAAACCTAAGAAATAAAACATTGAATCTGTCAATTTGCAGTGAAATACACAGTCACAAAAGATTCTACCAAAATCTAGCAAAACATAGATAATGAATTAGAGAATCTGAATTCTAATAAAATGAAAATTTTATAAGAAATCGATTTCTAGAAAACATGAAATTCCAAAGCTAAAACAAGAAGATATAAAAATATTAATTAAACCTATATCTGCCAATGAAACTGAAGAAATATATGTATCATGGGTGGGTTCAAATTTCCTATGATGAATCTGATCATTATCTTTCTTTAAAATATACCAATAAATCTTAATCAATTACAAAAATAAATGACATGGAAAAACTACAGAAAAATATCGAAGCACTTAGAAATCAAAGTAATACTTCTTAATTCTTGATGACTTTATGAAAAGATCTCAAAGAGAGTATTTTAAAATGGGCAGCCATAAAAATAAAGAGAAATAAAATATATCTGTCATAAACATGTGAGCTACAAAGAACTGAGAGAAACTTAGATTAATAAATAAATTTATACAGCAAATAATAGGAAAATTAAGTACAGCATCAATATTAAAGAAAGGGAGCAGCCGGGCGTGGTGGCACAAGCCTGTAATCCCAGGACTTGGGAGGCTGAGGCAGGAGGATCGGTGTGAGTTCGAGACCAGCATGGGCTACAAAAATGAGCTCAAAGCCAGCCTGAACTGCATAGTGAGACCCTGTCTCAAAAAAGAGAAAAAAAAAGTAAAGAAAGGGAGCATGATTATAACTTTCTGAACTCTAAAAAGCTATTCATAGGTTTGCACTGATTTTAGACAAATTAAAGTACAGGAACAATTTTCTTAAAAACCTCAAAGTACTACGGTCATGTAAGATGAAATGATATAAAGTTTTATCCTTCTATACCTAATAAACACTTTAACTTAACTGTTCCTAAAATAAAATCCCAATGGCAAGACATACTGACTATAGAATTTTGCTAAAGGATTAGCAGCGAAGTTTTGCAAACTTTTCAAGGAAGTAGAACAATAGCAAATACTATTCAACTCATTTTATGAAGCCAATATTATCATAATGCGGATACCAGAAAAAATATACAAATGAATGCTACATACATATACCTCTCAAGAACTTACATATAAAGCCTTCAACAAAATATTAATCTGTGGATTTCATTGGATTTTATGAAAGTATTCCCTTTGCCAGAGAGATTTACTTCAGGCATAAAAAGCTACTTAAAATATGAAAATCAGTGTAGTGAGTTTTAGCAATAGTCAAGAAGAGAAAAATTATGTATGTCAACAGATGTGAGCAATTATTTGACAAAAGATGATTAAATCTCTCACAAAGTTAATATGACAGGAAATCATTTCAGCATAATAAATCAACTAAAAGTGCTCACCAGAGAGCTCAGTGTACTAAAGCATCTGCTTAGGCAGAGATGCTTAATCCCAGGAGTGCTGTGCCACGCCCAGCCCCAGGGTATGCTGAGACCTTGATTGAGACTGGACATGGTGGTGTGTACCTGTAATCCCAGAAATTGGGAGGATGAAAACAGGAGATCACTATGAATCCAAACTGTGCAGTGAAACACTGTACACCCTATACTAAATACATTTTTAAAAAGCAGATTGTTAACAACATATACAAATCTGATTGACTGAATATCTTTCTCTTAAGATCATGAATGAGGAAGAGTATTTTTTTTTGGTATTTTAGGGTCTACTGTGTGTTCATAGTCTCACTACTAGATCAGACTCCTAGTGATCTGCTTGTTTTGCAGCCTTCAAAATGCCCAGTCGCAATTGCAGTCTCAGCATGCCGGGAGGTGCAGGAGGTGGGGGCAGAACAGCAGTCCCAGGATTCGAATCCCTGGCCTGTGAGCCTGTCTGCAGGCAATTTAATCCGCTGAGCTATTTGGCCAGCCTGAGGCAGGGTATTTGACTTTACCACGCTTATTTAACAAAACAATGGGAATAACATTCACTGCATTAATTGAAGAAAAAGAAACAAAAAGCATACAGATTATTAAGGAAGAAAATTATTCCCATTTGCAGATGACTCTAATTTTTATATAAAATACAAACCTAAAACAACTATTCTAAGATGTTTGATAAACACACATTGCCCTATATGTGTAATAATATCGAAGATTCCAAAATTAAATGAAAATGCTACTTGCAGCCCCCTCAAAGAAAGCAAAATATTCCAGTACACTCAATATGTATACACTGGATCTTTAACCTGAAAAATATTAATGCTAATAAAACAAATATGAAAATGACAATAGCAAACAGAAACATTGTACTCAGTGATGGCAACACAGTATAGATAATAATTTGCCTTTAATTTGTATACAATTTTATGTACTTTCCATAAAAGTTAATGAAGTATTCTCTAAACATGGCCATTCTTCAAATTTGCATGAAAGAACACAGGCTCTACAGAAGATAAAGCAATCATAATGAAAAATAACATGGGAAAAATTATTACATATTAATCTATGCATTAATATACAAATGGGAGAAATGAAAATGTGCTTTTAATGAAGAAAGATACATAGATAAGCAGCACATATCATGTAGCAACTAATAAAAACACAAAAAACACCAGATTTATGACAAAAGCATAAGTTAGTTAAATAAAAGGATAAAATTTTTCATATTGTAGCACATAGTAATTACTCAAGAGAAAAATAACAAAACTGAATCTAAAAAAAAAATTTGTTAATCTGGATCACATCAACTATAAAGTGTCCTTTCTTTTTTTTTTTTTTTTTTTTTTTTTTTTTTTTTTTTTTTTTTTTTTTTTTGTATTATGGCCAGCTCAGTCAGTCTGTCCTGGGATAGGGGCAGTCCTCAGCCTGTGGTGCCAGGGATCAAACCATGGTCCAAGTGTTTGCTTAAGCTTTCCTAAGCAGGCGATTTAGTCTGTTGCAACATCTTGCCAGCCCTAAAGTGCAATTACGTCTAAAACCCATTTCAAGTGGAAGAAAACGCAAAAACAGATATATGAAATATATTTAATAAATAGTATTCATGAAAATGGATTGGCATTCAGAACATAAAGAAAGGCCTTCAACTAACATCACAATAATGCTAAAATGAACTCTAAGCCTTTCATTTCATGAAACAATTAATAAACTGGTAAAAAGAGACAAAGTCATCTTTTTTTAGCATTTTAGATCCTATTGAAAATGTATAATTTTCAACTCTTAACATAGATGTTTTGTGTGTCAACAGGAAACCATGGAATTTTAAATTTCCACTTCCAAGACTGGTAACACAAATGAAGTCATCAGCCTCCACTCGTGACACAGATTGCTAAAGGCAGTAGGAACATTATAAATGTTATGAGCAAGAAAATATGGCTTTCTGTTTCAGCCTGTCTGTAGCTTTCTCTACATCTGCAGCAAGGAATTTTCTTCATTTAGTATAGTTTAAAATTTTCCTCAGGCAACAATGACTTCCTGTAAGCATATGTCAAAAGCATTTCAAGTTATACTTGTTGGATTTAGCAGTCAGGAACAAGAGGCATGAGTGAGATCCACTAATAAATACATGAATTACTCAAGCAACTCACCAAAAGGATACAAAAATTATAAACAGATATTCACCTAACCTTGGAACTACTAACTTTATAACGCAAATCATGAGAAAACTAAAGGATGAAATAGCAAGCAACACAAAAGGTGAAGAGACTACAGAATGTTGAAAGTCCTAGACAATTGTGTATGAGAAAGAAATGAATAAAATGTGAAAATTTACTAAATAACACCTCTTATAAAGACAGAGAAATGAATAATATGTGTATTAAAGTGTCTAACATCAATATTATCAGAGAATAGGAAATTAAAATGAGCAATCCTCTCACGCATACTAAGATAGCTATCATCAAAAAAGACTAAAGATAAAACTACTGCGAAGTAAGAGGAGAAAGATGAAATCTCTTACACAGTGGAAATGGAAATTAATATAGCTATTATAGAAAAGAGTGGATCTTGCTGAAAGTTAAAAATTAAAATATATAATCAACAAATCTCATTACCGTGTATACATCCAAAAGATAAGAAATGAGTAAGATCGACAGACATTTGTATTCCAAGTTTATTAAAATATTGTCCACAACATCTAAGATATGGAATCAATCTAAATGTCTATCAGAAGATGAATGAATGGATGAGGAACTGTGGAATATATACACTTAGGAATGTTCAACTTTAAAAAAGATGAAATTTTGTCATCTGCAACAACATGGAGGAGCATAGAAGGTTCTATATTAAGTTATATACACAAAGAACAGAAGGAAAAATACCATGTAATGTTACATACGTGTTCAATGGAATACAAATAGTTTATCTCATAGAAGTAGAGGGTAAAATCATCATCACTAGAGAATAAGGGAATCAAAAGTTAGGTACATATTGTAGAAGAGTGAAATATTTGTATTTAATGAGAAGAAGAAATTCAAGAAATTTATAAAATAGGGTACCCACAATTATTAATAATTATTGCCATTTGATAACTGCCATCAGAATAGATTTTAATTGTTGAGAACATAAAACTGATAAGTATGTAAAGTAATTTTTATAAATGATTGATTGATGTTTGAAAAACCATAGCACCATGTTATAAATGAAAAAATATAATTTTAGACCACCAGCATGTGCCCCCACCCCTCACCAGCCACCAGAACTCTTCTCCCCACAGCTGCCCAACACTACCCCACACAGGCTTACCAACTTGGCCTGCGCCCAGGTAGGACCTCTCTGCCAGCGTGTGGCCCAGCACGGCCAATCACCAGAACTCTACCCTTGCCCCCCATGCTGACAGACCAGGCCCGTGCCCCGCTGCAGCAGAATGCAGCTGAGAACGGAAGCAAGGCCAAGAGAGGCACATCTGGACAGGATCAAGATTGGTGGATCTGGACCAAAATTTTGAAAGGTGCTAATGGCATAGCTTCACCAAAATGCAGAGGTTGTAGGAAATGGCAAAGAGAAGGAGCAAGATGCAATCTCAGTCCCGATGCCACCCAGAACAAACACAGGAGATAATACAATGGGAGAATATGGAAATCATGCACCTGAAATCTCTGAATTGGTAGCATCTGAGGTAGACAGAAAAGGTGAAAAGACATATAGAGTAATTCAGGTCAGAGGTAATATCTCAAGTAAAAAAGAAATGCATGAATTAATAGATTCTAAAGTGGGAAAACAACAGCAGAAAAGTATAGAGGAAACAAGACCAGAAATAACCTTTAACAGAAAAAAAGACATCTCTAAATTAATAGCATCTAAAGAAGGAAAAAACTGAAGAAAGGTAGAGAGGATATTGGAGCAGAAACAATCTCTGTAGTAGAGAAAGAAAGGATAACTATAATGAAAGAGTTAATGTTGCTGTAGAAGACAGTGATAAAAAATTTAGAGGACAATAAAACAGTGATGGATTCCTTGAATGAGCAATATAGGAAAAAAATAGATCACATGCAACAGTTTCAAAGAGATATACAAGAAAATAAAATCTCAGTTACAAGCTAGCAGCACCTTACAAATGAAAGTGAAGATGGAGTTTGAGATCTTGAAGACACAGTCGCAGATAGTGAAAAGGTAAGAAAGGTTCTCTTAAAAATAACTGAGTTGTAGGGCCCAGCAGGATGGCTCAGTTGTCTAGCACCTGCTTAGGAAAGTTTGGGCCGCTGCAGGGACCACAGTTCGATCCCCGGCACCACATGCTGAGCCATCCCTGCCCTGAGGGCAGGCTGAGCTGGCCATAAAATAAATAAATAAACAAACAAACAAAATTTCTGAAACAAGCAAAAAATAGAATAAAAATAAAAATAAATTATTTTTAAAAAATGAGATGTAGAAAAAAATAATTCAGCCTCTGCAAAATGATGCAAAAATGAACAACGTGAGATTAATAGGAATCAAAGACATAGAAGGAGTCAGTACAAAGGATATAAAATGAATATGGGCAGAATTAAGAACAGAAAACTTCCCAAATATGAGAAAACAATCTGAAATTTAGGTAACTGAAGCATACAGAATTCCAAATAGCATCAATCTGACTAAGCACACGCCCAGACATATAATAGTCAAGATTACAGAAAACAAGCAGAATAATACAATAAAAGCCACTAGAGAGAAGAAAAATATTACGTTTAAAGGAAAACTCATCCGAGTAATGGAAGATTTCTTTTCACAAAACATGGAGTCAAGAAGAGCATGGAGCAGAGTACTTCAAGTCCTCCATGAAAACAAACTCCAGCCCAGACTGCTATGTCCTGCAAAACTATCTTTCAAGTATAATGGAGAAGTAAAATACTTCCATGAACAAGGAGCAACTAAAGAATTTCATGATGTCAAAGCCAACCCTACACAGACTACTAAAAAATATTTTAGAGAGGGATCAAAATGACCAGAACTCCACAAATGAGAAGAGAAAGAATTCACCAAATAGGGCAATGAATTAAACACGGGAGGAAAAGGTTAAACAGTGGTAAGTAAAAGGCATGTCAATGATAAGTAAACATATTTCAATTATACCGATCAATGAAAAAATGAGTCAACTCTTCAAATCAAAGAAATAGACTGAGAGAGTGCATAAGGAAGCAAAATCCTACAATATGCTACATGCAAGAAACACACTTAACTCATAAAGAAACTCATAGGTTAAAAGTTAAAGGATGGAAAATAATACTGAATGTTCCAGCACCTCAAAAAAAGGGTGTAGTAATCCTGTATGTAGACAGTCTAAAATTCAAGCCAACTTTGAACAGACAAAATAAAGAAAAACACTACATATAGGCTAGGGGAAAAATTCAAAATGTAGAGGTAACACTCATGAATATATATCCACCCAACATGGGAGCACAGAATTATATAAGACAAATATTAATGGACATGAAAAATCAAATATCCAGTACCGCAATCTTAACAGGAGAACTTAACACTCATTTATCCCAAAGAGATAGGTCAAGCAGACAAAAAATGAGCAAAGAAGTTGCAGAACTGAACCAGAACTTAAAACGAGGGTACTTGGTGGACACACACAGAGCATTCCACCAAACCCATTCCGAATACACTTTTTTCTCAGTTGCACACAAGACATTTTCCAAAATAGATCACATACTAATGTATAAGTGTATATTAAGTATATGCAAGAAAACAGAAAGTATCCCATGCATATTATCTGACCAGAGTGCAATAAAACTGGAAATAAATGCCAGAAGAATCTACATGAACCCAAGAAATACATGGAAATTAAACAACACCTTTCTCTGCAACCAGTGGGTTACAGGTGAAATTAAACAATATCTACAATTTTTTTTTTTTAAATATGGAACGCTTCACGAATTTGCGTGTCATCCTTGCGCAGGGGCCATGCTAATCTTCTCTGAACAATATCTACAATTTAATGAAAATTCAAACAACCTACTGGAATTTATGGGATGCACTGAAAACAGTTTTTACAGTGAAATTGATATCTTTGAGTAAACACATTAAGAACACCAAACGGGAACAAATAAATACACTCACGTATCACCAAAACTGACTAGAAAATAAAGAAAAAACAAAATCAAAAGCCCAAACATAGGAGGAAATTATAAAGAACAGAACAGAAATTAATTCAATCCAGAGAAAGAAAACAATACAAAGAATGCAAGAATCAAAAAGTTAATTCTTTGAAAGATTCAACAAAATTGAAAAGCTCCTGGTTAACCTCATCAAAAAGAGCAAAGAAACGACTCAAATTCAAGCAATAAGAAATGAATAGGTTGAAATTACTACAGACCCAGCAGACATGCAGAAGATGATTAATAACAACTTTGAGAATCTTTACCCTCACAGATTTGAAGACACACATGAAATGCACAGATTCCTAGAAAGTTACAAATTATCAAAATTGAATCATTAATGTAGAAGTTCTTTCAATAACCCAATAAAATTCAATGGAGTACAAAATGTAATGAGAATCCTGCTGACAAAGAAAAGTCTAGGACCTGATCAATTTACAAATTAGTTCTATAAGAAATTTACAGAAGCCATAGTCCCAACACTCCACAAACTCTTCAATGAAATTGAAAAACAAAAAAGGAATACTCGCAAAATCATTCCTAGAAGCATATATTACACTGGCACCAAAAACAGAAAGACATGCCACTAAAAAAGAGAACTACAGGCCAATTTCTCTAATAAACATAGATATAAAAATCCTCAATAAAATCCTTGACACTAGTATACAACAAATTATCCAGAAGATTATGCACCATGACCAGGTAGGTTTCATTCCAGAGATTCAAGAATGGTTCAATACATACACATCAATAAATGTAATACACTATATCAATGGACTGAAAGCCAAAAATCACATGATTGTCTCAATTAATGCAGAAAAGTCTTCTGACAAGGTCCACCCCTCATTCATATTCAGAGTCCTAAAGAAAACTGGAATAGAGGGCCTCGACCACAATCTGATAAAAGCCATCTGTGACAATCCAACAGCTAACATAATTCTAAATGGGGAAAAGCTGATATCTTTTACTCTCAGGTCTGCTAGAAGGTAAGGATTTCCTCTATCACCATTCCTGTTCAATAGAATTCTGGAAATATTAGATATAGCCATTAGACAAGAGAGAAATAACAGGAATAAGAGCAAGCAAAGAAGAGTAAAAATATTATTATTTACAGGTGACATGATAGTCTACTTGGAAGACTCAAAAAACTCCATGAAGAAGCTACTGGAATTAAACACAAATTCAGTATCATAGCAGGATACGAAGTAAACACATGAAAGTCAATAGCATTCCTCTACACAGATAGCAAACACATTGAGAGAGACATTAGAGAAACTATACCTTTTACAATTGCACCAAACAAAATGAAATACTTGGAAATTAACCTAGCTAAAGAAGTAAAAGAACTTTTCAGTGAAAACAACAATACTGTCAAAAAAGTGATCCCAGAAGATTTCAGATAATGTAAAGATATTACATGCTGTGTGATAGGAAGAACCAACATCATGAAGATGGCCATACTCTCTAAATTGTTATCTAGATTTAATATAACGCCTATCAAAATAACATCAACATATGTCGCAGTCCTGGAGAAATCATTTTGTAATATTTATTTGGAACCAGAAAATACCAAGAATTCCAAAGACAATAGTGGGCAACAAAAACAAGGCAGAAGGTATTACAATTCCTAACCTAAAGTTATACTACAAAGCTTCAGTGATAAAATCAGTATGGTATTGGCAAAAAAAAATGGATCTGAGGGTCAACAGAAGAGATTAGAAAATGCAGGAGCAAATACAAACACATTCAGCCACCTTATCTTCAACAAAGGTGCCAAACTTGTTCGCGGGAAGAAAGGTAGCTTCTTTCACAAATAGTGCTTGAGAAACTGTCTCTTCATATGAGGAAAAATAAAACTTCACCCAGGTCTATCCCCACTCACTAAAGTAAAGTCAATGTGTATTAAAGAACTAAATATTAAAAGAGAAACATTAAATCTCCTGGAAGAAAAAGTGGGAGAAATTCTTGAAGATGTCAGAATAGACAAAGACTTCATGGACAAAATCCAAAATGCATGCTGAATAGTTAATAGAATAAACAACTCAGACCTCCTCTGCCTAAGAAGTTTTGCATCTCAAAAGAAGTGACAAATAGAGTGAAAATATAACCCACAAATTTTGAAGAAATTTTAACTAACAAGCATTCAGACAAAAGTCTTCTATCTAGAATTTATAAAATACTAAAAAACATTAGGGGCCCAAAATTCAATGACCCATTCCAGAAATGGCCATCCAGGATGAACACACACTTCTCAGAGAAAGAAATAGAGCAGACATATATAAATCCATGAAGAAATGCTCCAAATAACTAGCCATTCATGAAATGCAAATTAAAACAACACATAGATACCATCTCACCCCAGAAAGAATGACTATCTTAAAGAAATAAACCAACAATAAAGTTTGGAGAGGCTGTGGGAAAAAGGAACTCTTCTCTACTTCCAGTGAGAGTGCAGACAGGTGCAACCATTATGGAAAGAAGAGTGGAGACTCCTTAAAAAACTCAAACTGGAAATTCCATTCAATCCAGTTATCCCTCTACTTGGAATTTTTCCAGAAGAACTGAAAAGTTCATAGCATAGTTATATCTTTGCTCCTATGTTTGTAGCAGCACAATTTTAATAGCTAAATCTTTTTTTTTTTGTCTTTTTGAGACAGGGTCTCGCTATGCAGTTGAGGCTGGTCCTGCGCTCACTTTTGTAGCCCAGGCTGGTCTCAAACTCGCACCAATCCTCCTGCCTCAGCCTCCCAAGTGCTGGGATTACAGGTGTGCGCCACCACGCCCGGCTAATAGCTAAATCTTGGAAACAGAAAAAATGCCCAACATCTGAAGAATGGTTGACAAAATGGGTTATTTTAGTACAATGGAATATTATTCAGTTCTAAAGAATGATAAAGTGGAACACTTCATATACAAGTGGATGTACCTTAAGCATATACTCATAAGTACAAGAAACCAGACCTACATGTATAAATATTATATAATCTCCCTAGTTCAAGAACACAAATGAAGAAATAAAAATATAGAGACATAATACAGCTGAATGGAAACCAAGGATTTAAAGGCTAAACACCGAAGAAACTGCAAGCACAAAACATAGGAAACATGGCAGAGGCAAATCCATGCACAGGATGAACTAGATAAAAGTCTTAAGAACCTCCAAAATGTTTACCACACTGAGGATAGCAATATGTAATAGTAAAACTATGCTTAGAATGCCTCTCCTTCTGGTCTGTTAGATGTCTGCTGCTTTGAATGTATTTTTAGTTGCTGCTATACTCTCTTTCAAGTAAATGGCTGGTTTATAAGAAAACAAGAATTGTATTAAGAGAGTAGGAAAAATCCTGAAGAATTGATAGTCTCCAATTGTGTGTGTACTTAGATTTCTAGATTTCTGTATAAACATGTGTATCTGCTTTTATCACATTCTACAAAGATTTATTAGAATATCAGTGATTGATATACAATACCAATTACAAGTTAAATCTAAGATGTTTGATACTCAGAAAGATGGTGATATTAAGCCCAAATACCTATGTTATAGAGCAATAGTATCACTACATATTTCTTCTGGAGGTTTAACTATATAAATTTACAGACCAAAAATTAGAGAAACAAAGGGATACAAGTATAGCCAATATTTTGGCTCTAACCCTTCAAATTCAGTGAGGGCTAAGGACATAAGAGAACCTGTACTATAACATCCTATAACTCAGTGGTTCCTCTGAATCTCTGTTCAAGATTATGGAGCTAGAGCAGAAAGGGATTGAAGATATATAGTGTACCTAAGGAGAGTCACCTAGAGAGAAAACATTCTCTTAGGCATTCATGGGATTAATTTGTTCTCTGTGAAATTGCCATGCCTCATCCAGATGGCTGAAACTTCTACAAAGCACTGTACATGGTTTTAAAGATAACCCTGATTGGATTTGTCTGACCTTCGGAGACACAAAAGTTATATGTTGTGTTATACAGATCTCACTTAACTTGCCCTTAACCACCCAGCAGAAAAGATTAACCATTAGGCATACAAAATAAAGCCAGATTAGTACACTGAGCTGTAAAAGGCTCCAGTAAACACCTTCTGACATTGACAGTTCCTCAGATAACCTAGTGCTATTATGGAATATTGGATTATGTAGACAACTATTTTCTCTTAGTTCAGTGAGAACTGTTTTTGTACCAATAATGATTCAAAAATTTATCATGTCTGTGGTAGTTGATACATTGTGTCAACTTGAGGAAGCTTGGCTGATTGCCAGCTGTGGGGTTTCTATCCTATAGGATGCAAAGGGCCTGCCCTGAGATGTGATTGGCTCCACTCTAGGGTCAGATGGACCACCCCAGAGGGACTCAGTACATGTGTGTAAAAAGAATTAAGGAAGAATTTCTGCGATCAACCCAGCCCAGTCCTGCCCAACCCAGCACAGAGCAGCAAAGCCCAGCCCTGCCCTGACGGCTTTGTGCCTGGCGCAGTCCTGCCCCACTTCCATGGAGAAGTCCTCATCTTTGGAGGAGCTGGATGGTAGCAGTCACACCACTTTGGAGGAGCTCTGCATTTGCACAGAATTTGGAAGAGAGCTACTTGATGAATGCCACAGCTGTTGCTTCTCTGCTCTACATTATTTTCTGCTGCCTTGGAGCCAGCACAGTCTGAACTAAACTTCCACAAACTGTGAGATAAATAAACCTTTCCTTCCTTCATTTTGAGTGTCATATATTTGTCCCAGAAATTAGTAAAATGTAACTAAGACAGAGTTTGGTACCCCAAAGACCCCAGAAAATTGGGGTCATTTCTGCGCCTATACCTGGCTACGTGGGTTTCAAGCTTTTGAGAATGGCTTACTGGAAGAGATAGGAAAGGTTCAGAGATGTGCCTACAAGCAAAGCATTGGAACAGCTTTGGCTGTTCTGTTTGGGAGATTTTGGTCAGAACTCAGATCAGAAGACTGGCTTGAACCCTGGATATAAAGAATGGCTTGTGAGCAGAGATAGCCAATTTTTGAAGAGGTCGTCTGTCTGTGAAGAGCTGGAAAAGCTTCAGCTATTCTGTAAAGGAGATTCTGGTCAGAACTCAGACCAGAAGACTGACAGAAGGCCTGCCTGTGAAGACCAGGTTGAGGAGATTTCTGCTGGGAAGAAGGACAGCATTGGTTGTTGGACTGCAGATGATTTGTGTTATGGATTGCCAGAAGGCTTATCTGCATTTTCCTCCAGTCCAGAGACTTTGCCTGAGACTGAAATTAAGTACAGTGGACTAGTTAATCTTGAAAATGAAATTTCAAAGCACCCAAGAATTGGGGCAGTTGTGAGGTTGTTGTTGGGGGCTTTCAGACAGATTTAGGTTAAGAATGAAGAACAAAGGACTCAGAAAGGCGATGTAAAATGTAGTGAATTTGGTCAGGCAGGAAGCACCAGGAAGGCTGTGGACTGTGTATATAGAGCTGAGAGTGTCTCCATTGCTGAGAAGGAACAGAGTAATAAAAAGTTTGTACTGAAGGCATCAGAGGAGTTAGCAGGTTCTTGCACTTTGTAGCCTCAGAATCGCAAGTGTGAGGAACTTTGCTTTGAGGAGAAAGCCACTCAACTCCATGTTCAAGAATGGAGGCAGCAGCCACACCAAGTTCCTGAATGGAGACGGCAGCCACACCAGATTTCAGAATGGCACCAGCATAAAAAAAAATTATTCCTTTGAATCAGGGTCAGAGTACTCAGCAATCCAGGCTCTCAAACTCTACAGTTAAGACTAAAGGAATCCTGGCTACTGCTTCAGGTGGCAGCAATCTTTGGCATCATCCACATAATGTTGGTTTTAGGCACATGCAGAATGCAGGAATTCTGAGGTTTAAATAGCTTCCACTTACATTTCAGAAGCCCTGGGAGGCCAGGCAATGTGCCCCTGAGAGGGCTGTGAGTGAGAAGCCTTTTCAGAGGAAACCTCAGAAATTTAAAAAAGCCAGGAATGTGGACAGTCTAAGAAAAGCTGCAAAAAGGGAGCAAAGAAGACCTGAGAGAAAAGCCATGAGGGCTACCAGCAGAAGTGCCACAGGGGTGGAACCATGTAAGACATTTTGAGCTCACAACTCATTAGAGGTTGCATCAGATGTTCCACATGGAACTATAGGACTTAATGTTTGCCCTTCTGGATTTTGGACTTGCTCTGGTCCCAATTGCTTATATCCTGCTTTGTATAGCTTTTGGAATGGGAGGGCTTATCTTGTGCCTTTCAATGTGGGAAGTATTTCACTGCATTTGTACAGGGGCTCACCGGTCAGAGACTGCCTAAAATCTTGGAGGCTTGAGGCTCGGATTTTTCAGCATTGCTGAAAATGTTAGGACTTCAGCAACTCTTAGAGATAGACTAAAATGCTTTTTG
Organism: Myocastor coypus; assembly: GCA_004027025.1. NCBI lineage: Eukaryota > Metazoa > Chordata > Mammalia > Rodentia > Myocastoridae > Myocastor > Myocastor coypus. Next base: position 17,252 of record PVJA010030773.1, read on the forward strand.
CATAAAGGGATGTGCATGAATATTTGTGGGGTCGGGGCAATATGTCATGGTTCTAATGCTATACAGTGTTCAAGTTGTAAAGTCTTCAAGCTTATCCATGTACCTGGAAATTGGCTTAAAGAAGTATGTGTATAGCTGCCAAGCTGACAGGGGGTGGATGGTGGTAGTTAATTGTATCAACTTGAGGACACTTCGCTAAATGGGCTCGCTGGTTATGGACTGTGGGGTCCCCATTCTGTAGGATGCAGAGGACTTGTGCTGCAATGTGATTGGCTCCACTGTAGGGCCAGACAGACCACTGCAGTGTGACTCAGAACAAAAAAAGTGTATCAAAAGAATTGAGGAAAACTTTGTGTGATCAGCCCAGCCCAGTCCAGCCCAGCCCACCCCAGCAGAGCAGAGTACCTCAGCCTGGGCCTGTCCTGGCTGCTTCCTGCCTGGGCCAGCCCTACCTTGCTTCCTTGGACAAGTCCTTGCTTTTAGAGAAGCTTGATTTTCACAGCCTCTCCACTTTGAAGGAACTCTACACTGGCACAGAATTTGGAAGAGAGAGGCTTGATGGATGCCACAGCTGTTACTTCTCCCCTGCTCTTCATTATGTTCTGTGGCCTTGGAGCCAGTGGAGTATGAATTGTAGGGTATTTGCCCCAGCAATGAGTACAAATTAACTAAGACAATATCTACACTCTGTGCTCTGTATAACTGTGAGGAGGACAATAATATACATTGTAACATATAATGGAAATGTACTACTAATCTGTTTTGAAACTGTCAGATTGTTATTTCTTATTTAATGAAATAAAAAAGAAAAAATATATAATTTCATTAATTTAGAAGTAAAAAGCAATAGTAAAATGCAAACATTTAATTGGTACTAAATAACTCATAATTTCATGCACTGAACACTCCTCTCTACTTATGAAACAAATTTGTTAACTCTAAAGTAAACCATGTACTTACAGAGATCAATAAAATATGTACTATTTCATTAGATTTAGGGATTGTAGACAATTTTATGGATAAAATTATACAATATATAACTTTTTGCATTTATTTTCACTTATAACAATTTTTATGGCTTAGCTGTGTTGTAGAATTTCACCATATTTCACCCCTTCTTATGCCTGAATAATATTTCATTTATGTGCTGTAACTATCCTAACATTTTGGATATTTTCTATTATAAGAACATCCTATGAACACGTGTATGTGTGCTCTGATTTTAGTGTATATTTTCATTTCTTTGGGGTAAGTATCTAGGAGAGAAACCACAAATTATATGATAGCTGTATTCATAAACTTTTGAAGAAATACATGTTTTTCGCAACACTTCACTATATTCCATGCACATCAGCAATGGGTGTAGATCAGTGCACTTCATCATTTGCATTTCCCAGTTTTTTTTTTTTATTGTAGACAACATAGTATTACATGGTATTAAATTTGGTCAATAAGGACATTTAAATTTCTTGACTATATAGGGAAATTAAGAAGATGATGTATACACCCACAAGTCTTAACACAGTTTCAGAAAACAGCAGATTAGATGTCTCAGTTCTGTGTCACAACGAATATTCTTTTCAAAAGTATGCCTAGAAACAGAGAATTTCTCTGTGTCTCTTAGTATTACCATACCCTGAAAAGAGGCAAAAGAGCAACTGAAATAACTCAATCTAGGGTATTGAGAGGACTAAATCTTTCAGAAATTAAGGTTTTGTTGCCCCAACAGCTAACAATCCATTATCATCTAAGTTATTTCTTTTGTGTATGTCTGTGTTTCTAACTATGAGTATTCCAAAAAAAATTCTAGATCACCTACAGATAGAATGGTCAACAGGCTACACTTTTTAGTTTGCAGAAGGGAGATGAGGGTTTAAAAGAGAACAGAAAATGGGGATAACAGTGAAAGCATCCTCCTCATTTGTATGCCTCGGGTGCCTCTTTTCCAAAAAATACCTAAGTTATTTCTTGAAGACAAAGAAGCTTCATTAAAAGAAGTGAAAGATGCTGCCTATGAATATCAAACAAAACCACCTGACCAGTTAAGAAAGAAGACCTGAAACTTTAGTAAATATTTGATTACACATTTTAATGTATGTGAATGCATATATTTGTAAAAAACCACAGGTTAGTGAGAAATACATTCATACCAAATAAATTTGCTTTTTCTTTCATTCTCTTTCCGTTCTGTAACACATGATATATGAAATTTATATCACAACATTTACACATTTACATCATGATATTCATTTACTCATAGTGCACAAATAGAATTAACCTCAGTGGATGACAACTTACATTTGGGGAAATGAATTAAATAGATAGAAATGTAATATGTGCATAATCAATTATTATTTAACCAAATAACATAGAAGCCTGTCATTTATGGCAACATAAAAGAAACAACATATTATGTAAAAAGAAGCAACCCAAACTCACAAAAACATATGATGGGGGCAAGCAAGATGGCTCAGAGGTCTAAATCACCTGCTCAGACAAGTTTAGGCAAATGCAGACTGTGGTTTGATCCCCACCACCACATGCTGCTCCAGCCCCACCCACAGGGCAGGTGGCACAGGCCATATTTAAAAAAAAAACATATGATGAATGTTCTCTGATGTATATCTATGACAATTTTCCAGAAATTTATAAGAAGATAAGTTATTTAACTTTTCCAAAAGTGCTCAAGTTTTAAAGTGGACAATAATATGTAAGCAAGCTTTCTATGCTACATTTGGATTAATCACTTTTCTATTTATATTTTAAATAAGATTTGATGTAACATTAGAAAATTATGTGGAGAATTATGAAAATTACATAACTGTAAGGAAGGTACTATATTTGAAAATGACAATGCAATGTATGTAGAAGTGGTCATGAGAAATGAGAAAAACAAGGTCTTTTTTTTCAGAATTTTCCAATATCATTTGCACAGAGTTCATGGATTATCTCATGCTAATCAATTGTGCTTGTGTATGTCAGCATTTGTGATACATTAATTAAGAGTAGTAATAAAAGTGAGCCCGGGAGATAGCTCAGGGGCACAAATTCCTGCCTGGCAAGTGCAAGTTCCTGAATTCGATCCCCAGTTCCACAAAAAAAAGAAAAAAAAAAAAACTACTAAGATCTTTCAAGTTATACTTATAGAGAAAGCCAGATGAAAAGGAAAAATACATAGTAACAAATGAATTTAACTGTATAAGATTTTGTAATTAGATAACACAAACATGCTCAATTCAAATAGCAAACTCCACCCAGATAAATCACTGTTATTGAACTGTTTTTTTTTTTTTTTCTTTCCCAGCACCAAAATCGCGCTAATTTATTTAGATATTAAAAATCCACTTACAGTTTTTGTAGGCTGTCTGGACTTATGATAAGGAAACTCTGTGCACGGACATAGAGATTTTAAAGATATAACTGCAAATAAGTAATGAATTTGCCAAACTTTCTAAAATTTAAACACCAGCAAACTTTGGCAATCCATCATGACACTTCTTTTTTGAGACTAGACTTCACCTCCGAGAACCATTTATCATAGCTCGTCACTGCACTGCTATTCATCAGAAAGTGTTCCCATGAGAGTCCAATTTTTTTAGTCTATAATAAAAAATATCATAGGTCTGTTATGTCGGTGTACATTATCTTATGAATAGAGAAAATGTACTGTAAAATATATTCCATTGAGTTTTTCCTTACTGTTTGAATCTTTCGAATTCATACAGAACAAATGCAAAAACAATACTTGTAAATGCTGACACTTTTGATAACAAAAGCATATCCCTTACAGATTACTGGAAAGTGGTTGTCTAATAACATTGTGCTATGGCAACAGTAGACTCATGGTTCTTTTCATTCAAACACTTTCTGTGATCATACTGCCCCATAAGGAGTTTCTTTTTTCTTTTTTTTTTTTTTTAAAGAATTTTTTTATTTTATTTCTTGTTTCAGAACCTTTGTTTGTTTATTCACTCATTTTTATGGCCGGCTCAGCCCGTCCCGAGGGCAGGGCTGGCGCAGCATGTGGTGCCGGGGATCGAACCGCAGTCCCTGAAGCCGCCCAAGCTTTCCCAAGCAGGCGCTTTAGACCACTGAGCCATCCCGCCGGGCCCAGGAGTTTCTTACCTTAGAAAATTCCAGCTTGGAAAATGCTCAGACAGTCATTTCAAAAATATATAAGCAACCAAATATATAGTGCCATCATATTGTACACAGTAAATACATATAATTATAATAATATAAATATATGAATAAGAAACATCTACTTCCACACTAATTTAGGCATCAAATATGTTGCCTATTTCATCTTTTGTAACTGACAGTATTATACTGGAATAACACCAAGCCCGATAAAAATATTTGAAATTAATGTGGGTAAAGAATGCAATATTTATACTTAATGCTATAAAAAAATTAGAGATCGGAGTATGTGGACTGTTAACAGCTTCACCCCATGCTGATACCATAGATAAGTTAATTTGTTACCATACATGTTTCACAGATTGAATAGAATTCTTACCAAATGTAAAAGGTCTATGATACAAAACTAGAATAATCAATTCTGACTACCATAAAGAACAAATACAGTTGTTGCATAAGAAAAATAAAGTCCATGAAAATAATGAATTTGGGCTGCCATGTCATATCACATTAAAAATTACTCAGAATGAATAAAAATAAAAATATAAACTGATAGTTAAAACTTCCAAAATGTGTAAGTCAATTTGCATAACCTCAAGTCTTCAGTAGCTATTTAGATATGACAGTTAAAACAAAAAACAAAGGAAAAACTTATGTAAATCAATAACACGTTGTTATTCATCAAGGAAAACTATGAAGTAAGAGAAAGAATGGTAAATCATATCTTTAAATAATTTCTTATAAGGAGTTGTTCTCCAAAGTATGTTATGAGTATATAATATCTATGATTAAAGAATAAAATGATAAACAACTCATGTAAGATAGAACAATGGTCTCAACAGATATTTTTGCGAAGAAAAAACGAATTATCATCAAGTTACCTACATACTTAGTTAAGTAAAAATATGATCAAAATTATAATACGTCAATGTACTGAATCAATGCTAATACTCTGGTTGTGACCCTAGACTATAATTGTGTAAAATATACTCATCAGTTAAAACTGAAGTTTATCAGTAATTCCTGTATTACTTCTTACAGATACAACTGACTTTATAATTATGTCAGTGAAATTATGTATGAAGATTATTATCATCTCCAGGATTCAACTAATAATGCAAACTCTGGAAAGATTGTTGAAAATAATCTTGTAATCACTGGAACACTTTGCTCATAGGACACCTGTTATGTGTTGAATGTTCATAGTTTCCCAAAATTAACTTTTGGAATTATAACTCTGAAGGTGATGATGTTGTAAGACTCTGAATACTACAAAATCCTGTGCAAAATCAAACTAGATATTTTAATGAATTTTAATGCATTGGGGTACTACTTGTGAAGCACTGGAGGAAAATATCTATAAAGAGGACCTCATCTTAGTAGATTTTCTTCCAGTGACCCCACCTAGCTCTCAGCAGAATAGCAAGAAAAAGTACAAGACATCTTTCTGTGTCATTGCCGGCTGAAAAAAAAAAAAAAAAACTGAGGATGAATCCAACTTTATATTTCTGAGAGATCAAAAGTTCATTATATGAATGACATGGTATCACCACATTATATTGTGAAGTATCTGGTGATATCTGATTACAGGTAGGCTGAAAAGTAGAACATTAGCAAATCATCCTTAATACTTATGAGTTATTCCAAGTTTGTCTAGAAGGGACGAACTTCAAAATCATAACAGAAAGCCTCACATGTTTATCTACAACTAATTGGGCAATAACCAAATGGTAGAAATATGATCTACTCTAGAAAAAAGGAAAGAACCGTGTTGAACAGCACAGCTATGAGACACAGGCCTATGACAACTCACAAATGTTAAAGCTACACTACATCAGAAAAATGTCTTGTTGTTCTGAAACTCTTGAGAATGATGGATCATTGATATCAATGACTTTCATGAATTCATATAGTTGCTAACAGAAAACAGATTGGGTCCTGAAAGAACTTCTAGCTATCATTACATTGGATTTTGTGTGAAATTCTTTCAGGACCCAATCCATTTTCTGCTAACAGTTATAAAAATACCGACTGGATGTAGAGGTAAGAATATTTGCGTTATGTAAATTTATGAAAGAAGAAACACAAGTTGTTATCATTAGAACTACAATTTCTAAACATTAGAGAGATGAGGCAGAAATAGATTTAGGATATGAGATCAATTCATCAGAAATAATTTTGATTTCTGGATTGTTTGTGATGCTAAACTGTAAATCATGGTGCCTAGTAGACTAACGCTTGGGATTTTAGACAAAGTTCAAATATACATTCAAGAATGTGGAATAATTGTTCATGGATTGGCATATAGTTGTTACTATATCAGGTTTCCTTTTCTGTCCTTGTTTACAACCTCTGTCTCTTGCAATTAAACTTACGACATTTCACGGTTTTGATCTTATGAGTCCTCAAAATCGACTCACACACGACGAGGACTTGGATTAAGATAACTATGGAATAACAAGGAAAAGTACAAAATATATCTCTGTGGTAACCCTGAAAGGATACTTCTAAATAAATCAGGGAGCAATATTAATATCAATAGAGTCACTTCTAAATACTTGAAACTTTGGTATCAGCAAACTGTGGCAGCAGAAACACCAAGGTTGAAACAGTTGAAATGTTCAAAACAATAAATTTTAATGACAGTATGACTGCTGAATAAGTAAGACAAATTTCCATAGTAATTGTCTTGCAAAATAAAGCAACCATTTTTCTTCCTGCATAAAAAGTGAATAAATTTGTGTTACTCAATAAAATATGGACAGGTTTTAGAAAAATGTATGAGAAATATCAAGAAGAAAATACACTTCAAGGAGATGTGGTTTTCGTGAAAAACCAGATTCAGGTGTGGTGAAGACTGTGGTAACATTACAGAGAAAAACTAAACTATTAGATTCTTTGAAAAATCTAATAAAAATGTTAAACATCATCATACAGGTAATGTATTAATTTTGTTTGCTGCATAAAATTATGCCACAAGTATAATTTCAAACAACAAGCATTTATTATTTACCATTTTTATAGTTCAGGTATCAAGACAGATATTAGTTGTGTTATCTGTGTTAGAATCTCATCAGGCTGCAATCTGGATTTAAGAAGGCATCACAGTAAATATTGGTAAAAGTTTGACTAAGGAAAGATCTGCATCTAAAAGTACTTAATTCTTCTCCTTGCCATTGTGGAACTGAAGTCCACATTTTTCAACAGTTATTAGTCACAGTCACTCTAATATGTAAGAGACCCATTTAGATTATTGTAACACACTCCTCACTCAGATTTATAATCTAGCTTCTTACTTTTTCTTTCAAATTCAGTGAGAAACAGTCTCACATTAAGGAACATGTAGTCAGTGTTTGAAATGTTTTCAACACATTAATTCAGGCCTACAAATGATAATATCTCTTTTCCATTTATCAAAATCAATTGATCTCATCCATCAACTACATCTACAACATGATTTATAATCTCATGTTCCATTGGTTGAAAAAACTATCTACACACTCAGTACCTAAAATGATGGGAGTGTTTAGGGAAAGTACAGTAGGAAGTGAGAAAAACTGGACTATCTCATGGCCTTCATGATACAGGAAATTTTAGAAATGAAGTGGAAACGAAGACTACAATTACATAAAAATCTTAGAAATTATTAATACAAAAGCACATATGAGCAATATTTTCAATGGATCTAATATAAAAAGGAAATGCATTCAAACATTGGAAAATAACATCACGGGAATTACCTACAATAAACTGTATAAGTAAAAAGATAAAGAAACTAAACAAGCCATTTAAATTGTGTGTGCAAAAGTTCCAACTTTAAAAGATTTTGATTAGCTAAAAGTATGAAGACAGCTAAAGCATGGAAATAATACATCTAAAATCCTGGATAAAATACATGAATTTACTGCGCACCCTCCGTGGGTAAGCTCCCTGCGCCCCTCTGCCCCGCCTCTGCGTTACCGCGACTAACTTCCTGTTCCAGCCCACACCCAAATCACACCGCTGGGAGCTGAGCCTGGGCGCCGGCTGGGTCAGGATACTTGGCCTACCTTCCCTTTCCCCGCGCCCCCGTTTTTTTTGATTTTTCTTTTTTTTTTTTTTTTTTTTTTTTTT
>PVJA010030774.1:0-25501 GCA_004027025.1 Myocastor coypus
ACCCATCCATCCATCCATCCATCAACCCATCCATTCATCCACCCATCCATCCACCCACCCATCCACCCATCCACCCATCCATCCATCCATCCACCCACCCATCCATCCATCCATCCATCAACCCATCCATCCATCCACCCATCCATCCACCCACCCATCCACCCACCCATCCACCCATCTATCCACCCATCCACCCACCCATCCACCCATCTATCCATCCACCCATCCACCTATCCATCCATCCATCCCTCATCTATCATCTACATGTGTTGGGCTGGGGATTGAACCCTTGCTTTGCATGTGTGAGGTAAATGTTCTACCATTGAGCTACATGCTACAGCACACCTTTCATATTTGACTTTGCCATAAGAGAGTAAGCAGGTAGCATTCTGATTTTAAGATCAGTAAACTCACTCTCAGAAGCTAACCCATGCTCCTAAATATTTTATTTTTATCCATTACCTAACACCTCCAGACCCATCCATCCATGACCCCCAATCCAGCCATCACCCCTAAACCCATCCATCCACCCATGGACCCACACTCATGTACCCACTATCCATCCATCCATCCACCCACCCAACCAACCATCCACTCACCCATCCATGCATGCATGCATCCACTCACCCATCCATCCATCCACCCACCCACCCACCCATCCATCCATCCATCCATCCACTCACCCATCCACCCATCCACCCATCCACCCACCACCATCCACCCATCCATCCATCCATGCACCCATCCATCCATCCACTCACCCATCCACCCATCCATCCACCCACCCATCCATATATCCACTATTCTTAGCTAGGCCTTTGTGATTTAAGGGAACCTAAAATGGTTAGCTATTAATTGTTCTGTGGTACTTAAAACACAGAGCTCAGATATCTCAGGGAAGTTAAATATGGCTCCCCACCCACCAAGGTTGGTATGAAGTAGTTTTTCTTATTACCTGATATGGGCAGCTTTGTCTCGATGCTCTTCTGCCCCTTCCTGGGTTGTTTCAGAGCCCAGTGCTGCCAATGCTCTACTCTTTGTCCAGTTTTGTGTTTTGCTTTGAAAAAAGCCACAGGTTGTTCCTCCCTTCTCTGCTGAGCTTTCAGCTGGGTCTGTGGCCAAAACAGTCTGGCTGTGGCCCTGGTCCCTAGGCACTCAGAACCCTACAGCACCCCAACTCCTCTGGAATCTGTGGGTTCAAGCACTATATGTGAGTGACCCCAGGGGCTGCACTGCCCCATCCCTGCATCCCAGCAGAGGGGCAGCTGAGATGAAGCCACCAGCAGCACCGCATATCACCCATCCACTGTCCATCTGCAAACCACAAGACCCCAAGCAGGAAGCAGGAGGCCCGCGGTGTCGTGACAGCAGGCAGCAACTGTGGGAGCCCGTATGTGTGAGGTGGCTGTGTGGGTCACCAGACCACTGGTCTGCAGTGAAGAGCTCCACCAGGCCGAGAGCCTCCTCTGGGAAGGCAAACCTTCGGGAGGAAGTGCAGGTTAGGAATTGCAGGCGGTGGAGAGTGACAGCTGGGGCAGCCATCCAGGAGCAGGGAAGGGAGGGCCCATAGCTGTGTGGTCACTTCTGTCCCTTTCCATCTACAAACCAGTCACCACTGTGGCCCAGCCACCAGCACCACAGACAAGGAGGGAAGAGTTTGTGGCTGCCACTGTTAGAGAATCTGCATTGCCCAGATGCTCTGCGCTCCACAGTAGGGCCACAAGGGTGAGGGACACCATGTGTGTGCCCACCTGCCAAGGGCTGTGTCACAGTGTGGTGTGAGGACATGCTAGAGGCAGTCCAGGGCCTACCACGGGGGACACGCTAGTGCCACATGCTCTGATAAACCACCTACAACAGCCATGGGACAGGCTGGGACACCAGATATGACCTCAAGGACAGTCTAGGTCCCATCGGGAGAGAAGCCTTAGAGGGCCAGCGAGGGGGTCACAGCAAGGTGCACAGCATGAGCAGGGCAACATGGGGCGCTGTCAGTGGCTCAGGCTGTAGACCAGAAAGGGTCCTGGAGGGCGTCGTGCCCCACGCATGACCTTTGGGTGGGTGGGCGGGGAGGTGGCAGTGCCTGGGGCTGGGCCTAGGCCTGGGGCTAGAGGGAAGTTTTCAGGGGGTTTGTAGCTTGAGTAATTTATTTCTGTATTTATCCATTTTTCTAATAACAAGATAAGGTAATGCTTGTTGTAAAAAAATTAAAAGATCCCCCACCCCTATAAAAGAAAAATAAAACCCATATTCCCTGGAAAGAATTATTCTAAGAAAGAAGCATGTCTGGGGGTGGCCCATGGCAACTCAACAATGTCCGTGACACTCTCGTCCTCAAGACACTGTGGTAGTCTACAGGGCTGAACACACAGATCAGCTCCAGGCAGAACGACGGCTCCCGCAGCGACAGAGCTGGTTTTATTCTGCAGAAAAATATTTTGGGACAAATGACTTGGCATGTGGCAAAAGAACCCAGTTTGAGTCCAATGTCTTTAAAACCAAATAAATTCAGATCCACCAAAGAATTAAATAGGAAAAACTAAAGTGGAAATGTTCTAGAATTGTAGAGCATTGAAGTTTTTGGAAGAAAAAAACTTCTTTGTATGTCTCCAAATCCAGGAACCACAGTGAAAGCTCTGGGTACATGTGGCCCGGTGAAGTGTGACCTGCCACGTTCCGCACCCTGGGCACGAGGGGTTGGGTTTCGAGCTGGCAAAGCGCACAGAGCCTCTGATGCCAAGTGCTTATTAGTAAATCTGGGCAAAGCATCGAAGCAGAAGAGATGTCAGCACAGAGGAGGCAGATGCGTGGAAACACGATGCAGATGTAAACAAAAAGAAGTAAACATCAACAGTTACAGGAAACAGAAACTTCCCTTCAGCATCCCACATGACCGCTGCTCCCTGCAGGTGGGCCCCCAGCCCTGGCTGTTGTCTTGGGGGTCGCTGGGCTCGGCCAGGTCTAACTGTGCAGATGGAAGGACCCAGCACCCGCATCAGCAGCAGCCTGGTCTGCGTGGCTGCGCTCGGAAGTCTTTGCTTTCTGCTCTCTGGGCTGTGTGGCTTGTTGCCCCACTGGCTCCATATGTATCCCTTCTCCCAAAGGCTAGATTACATTTTCAAAGACAAGCTCAGAGCTGCCAGTGGAAGGTTCAACACGCCGACACTTTTTGAAGAGGTCCGGAGCATTTATCAGGCTCCGCAGGTTGGATGACAGCCCCTGACTGGCCCCAGGTGAGCAGGTGGGCTCTGCGCCTGGGATCGCCCACCCTGCCTGTGCAGTCTGAAGCCCTTGCACAGCCCTTAGTACCTGGGGCCCCTTCCCACGGGAGGGACCAGGAAGGGGGTCCCCCTGTCCTCTCCCAGAGGCCTGAGCACTGGCTGGGGCACCTTCCTGGGTCCGGGGCTCCCAGGTGTTGGCGTGTCTGCAGTGGTTACACAGGCTGAGGGTGGGTTCCACTGTGGCTCCGATGAGTGTCCCTGGGTGGGCCCAGGAGAGTGGGAGCCATGGCCAGGACTGGAAAGTATCTCCACCCTCTGTCACCGTTGGCCCGCGGCCGGGTGGTGGCCTCCCTGTGCCTGGCTGCGTGCTGCCTGGCCCCGTGTCCCCACAAGTTCTTGTGCAGTGAGAGCCACGGTAAGGAGGTTGCATCCCGGGAAGGGCTCTGCCACTGCCTGTCCATGGCATCCCGGGAAGGGCTCTGCCTGTCCACAGCCCGGGGTGTCAGCGAGGGCTTTCAGATGGGTGGCACCACCCAGACAGCCCAGGTGTCCAGCAGGAGAGTCTACAGCCTGGGAGCCAGGCTGTGGGGCCCTCCCCGAGCCAGGGCAACACGGGGCTACAGCAGAGCTGCGCTCGGGTCCCGGCCTCAGAGGCAAGGAGGCAAGAGGAAGCCCTCAGTCAGCGCGGGCCCTGCAGGGCTGGGATCCGCTAGGACACCCCATGCGTGAGCTACAGCCCGTCACGTCCTCTGGGCCGTCTCCTGCAGCACAGGAGCCCTGACTGCTTAGTGGAGCACAGTGCCGGCTCCTGGCCCAGGGCTTGAGCCCCTCCGGAGAGTGAGCTGATTAGAGACCAGCCCTTCATGCATGAAGACCCAGTGTCCCCAGCAACTGGCCTGGCCACCAAACCTGGCATCCTCGGGGCAGGCACACCAGGTTCTCCAGCCCCCTGATGCTCGGGGCCTGGCCAGCAGAGCCAAGGCCAAGGCTGTGGTCAGCTGCAGGCCCTGTGGCCTCAGACGAAGTTTCTCGCTGGCTGCACCTCAGTCTCCCCTGTGCACCCCTCAGTGGCTGTGGGGCACAGATGAGCCACTGGCCAGGCAACCTCAGACTCGGTTGTGTGCTGTCCAGGGTCTCCAGGGGCAGGGCGGGCACAGCTGCAGCTGGAGACCAACTGGCAGGAGGCCTGGTCACACCTGTCTGGCACCTCTGACACTCTTGGTGACTAACAAGCCCCAGAGCAAACACACTGTTCCGGCTTCCTGGGGTGAGTGTCCCTGTGGCCAGAAGGCTCTGATCACTTCCTGTGCTCCCTCTCTGGCCACGCAGGGCCACAGTGTAATTTTTAGTCCCTTTCCCTTTAACTCCTTCCCTCTGGATGGCTGGGCCACAGGCCCTGCCCCTTTGCACAGTCGCCTTGAATTCTCTTTGTCCTTTGGAAAGACGGGTCACCTCCTGCGGCTCCAGGCTGGCTCAGCACAGGTGAGCAGAGCTGTGACAAGCATGCGGGGCAGCAGCGGGGCCCCCAGGAGACGGTCACGCCTCTTCCACAGTCACAGCCATCAGTGAGGGACACTCGTGGCAGCTGCTGTGACACAAAACTGCTCCCTCGGGGCAGCGGCTCCACGCAGGCAGCGGAGGGAAGGCAGGCGGCTTAGAGGCCGGATTGCCAGCCCAGACCCCTGAACCCAGTGGACTAGGAAAGTCACTCAGGAGAGCTGAGCCAGAATGGACCCCAGGGAGCCTGGGAGAGCTGCTCTGTGAGTGCGGGTCCCACGGCGAGCTGGGCTGCTCTCCAGCCAGTATTTAGGGGCATAGGATGATGGGGGCAGGTGGTGGAACACTGCAGGAAGGAGCGGGCTTACAGACACTGCGGCACACGTAGCCCAAGTCCCACACTCTGTGCTTGGTTCCTGACTCCCAGGGTGAGAGCATTCGTGGTACAGGTGGGGGGAGGGGCAGGGCCAGGCGAGGGCGAGGAGGCGGGAGCTCACCTGTCTATTCCCAGCCGTAAATGGAATTCATCCAGACAGGCTCAGAGACCCCAGCCCCACACTGGGCGGTAGAACTAGGTCCGACCGCCTTTCACAGTGCTTGCTGTGTCTGTAAGATTCTCACGCTGAGAGCAGGCGATGCATGTAGACGTCGTACTGTTTCTGGGCTGCTTCTGCTGCTGCAGCAGGCCTACAGACAGGTGGCCAGCACGTCGGCCCTTCTGTCCAGGGTGCGGCCAGGCGCCCCCGTCGCCCGAGCTTCTCCGCCAGTTCCCTTTTCATCTTCGTCTGTCACTTCGCTCTCTCGCTCTTCCTCTCTGTTCAGAGTTCCCTGAATTTTATTGAGAACACAGAGCAGATGCTTTCTAAAAATGGCCTTTCTCTGCCGTGAGCAGTGACTATACCACGTGTGCTCCTATATATAGGCTTGCAGACAGACAGACAGACAGATGACAGACAGACGCCTTTGCATCATGGTTCCCTGCACTCGAGCTCTACCTCTCCTGATGCTGGAGGACACTGGTCCTGGGGTGACTTCACCCTGGCACACAGGCGACCCCCAACTCCTGGCCTGTCTCCATCCACCGTGCGTCCCTGTATCTGTCCATGGAAGAGCTGCCTGCCCAGCGGCAGGTCCCTGGCTGCACAGCAGCCCCAGCCCTGGGCCTTTCCACAAGAGGAGCAGAGCTGCTTCCTGGCACTCCGAGGCCTGGCTGCTCTTCTCTGTCCACAAGCAGTGACCCAGGCAGTGATCAAGGTAGGCCCTAGAGGCCACCACTGGGCTCAGGCCTCCCCAGCTCTGCTGCTCCACATTCCCAGGTAGTAACCCCCCCATCTCCTCAGGACACTCTGCCTGCGTGTAGGTAGGAGAGAGCTGACGTAGCCAGGAAGCGGCTTGGGCTACACCAGGGAGAGGGACCAGACATGGCCAGAGGCTTCCCCACTGCTCAGACGCTGTGAGCCTCTGCTCGACCCTGCAGGTAGCCAAGCACATCCTGGGCTTCGCTCCTCTGACCCTGGCTCACCTTCCAGGAAGCAGGCAAGGACGCCGCATTTCCCAGGCAAGCAGACCACGCTTGGAGCTGTTCAGTGCCTTCCCAGGGCTGTGCTGGGAGGGCCCAGAGAGCTTAGAACCAAGATGCACCCTTATGGCACCTCGACGTGCCTCCGGCGACGGGGTGGGTTAGCTCCAGGGTGACCCGCAGGCACAGTTTTCACCAAGAGCTCTGGTTGCAGATAAGGCTTCTGCTTGTGACCCCACCTCACCCGAGCCGAGGGCCTCGTTGGTATCTGCCATGAGCATGTTCCGCGCTGGCTGAGCCTGTGAACCGCCACTGCTCTCCCATGGCACTGGACACACGGGGCACCTGTGCCCCTAGAGGCCTTTCCTGCCAGCGCAAGAGGAGGGAAGCAGACCGAGACTGCTCATCCCGGGCTGTGACTGCTCTCTGCACCTCAGGAGCCTAAAGAACAAAAACGGAAGAAGAAAGAACGCAAAGCAGCAGCTGGCCCAGGACTAAAGTCTTAGGACCACTTAATTATGCTTGGCATATTTTAAACTTTTTATTGTGCAGAATTTCAAACAACCAAAAGTGCGCAGAGCAGTGCGTACACGTCCCTCGCCAGCCGCCAGCTTCATGCGTGGCTCAGGGCCAGCCTGCTTCCACTCCTTGATCTAGAATCCCTTTCCTCCCTCTTCCTCAGAAGTGCCTTCAAGACATCATGAGCTATTTCCTGCAAGGACTTCCGTACATATTTCTAAAAATAGGGACTTGCCATGTCAGGCGTGCTGCTGGGTCTCGAGGTTACGTCGGGAACCCTTCAGATCACCTCTCAGGTTGGCTGTCTGCTTTCTCACGGTCTCACAAACCTCAGTTTATTCTTCTTACATTCTGTTTGAATCCGATACACGGCAGGTTGGTGCTGTGTGCTTGGCGGACACTCCCAAGCGCCTGTCCTTCTGTAGTTCCCCATCTGTGGCCTTTGCTCTGCAGTGTTTCTGTGAAAGGTGGTCCCCGCGCACGTCCTCTGCGCACGTCCTCTGCGCACAGGCCAGGAGCCACGTGAGGTCTGTGCCTCCCGTCAGGGCGGCTCCTTGCGCCTCTGCTGTGTGGGAGGCAGAGGAGGACAGCCTGGAGTGCGACCCTGTTCTCACCCCTGCCTGCAGTTCCTTCTGCCTCTCTCTGACTCTGCAGAATGGGTTGAAGGCAATGCAAATCCCAGGTTTCCAGAATTTCGAAGATGAATGACAGACACTGAGCTCTGAGGGGCGCGGGCAGGGCCAGCAGGACATCAGCACGGAGCAGACCCTTTGAATGGGCTCTGAAGTGTGTTCTCTTGTGGGCTCTGTGCTCTCGCCTGTCACGTGGGCTGTTTTTCTTTTGACAGGACAAAGTGACGGCGGGTAAGCCTGCCTGGAAGGTGTCACAAGGCACACCCGCCTCTTCCTAATGCTCTGGAAGTCCTGCCAGGAAAAGGCCAGAAAGGCACCCCCATGCCCTAAACCTGGCAGACAGTCAGCTCGAGCCACCAGCACGTGTTGGCTCCTCGTGCCCACTGGTCCACAAGCTCAGGTGGGAGGAAGAGGAAAACGTCCGCATCTCTGACCCACGTCAGAGCAAACACTGGGCAGTCACAGGGGGACCCCAGCTTTCTGAACAGAGTCCCTGCTGAGAGGCCCAGAAATGTTGCCAGCTTGGTGCGGGTGGGGTACAGCAGATGGCTGGGGGGCAGGGAGCAGGCTTCCTGGGGAGCAGGTCACTCCAGTCCAAGACAGGACTCATCTCCCCTACCCAGCTGACCACCACCAACAAAAATAATTCCGCTTTACAGGCGGTCAGTCTAACCCAGAGCCTCAGACCAGGCCTCGGGGAGTTCAGGCCAAATGTCAAGTGTTCCACCAAAACTTACCACATGCGTCAGCATAATCCCATCACCCCGAAGCCAGGAGTGGAAGAGTACAGACGGCGCCCCAAAGAAGACATGGGGGGCACATCGCAGAGTTAAAGTAACTGATAGGTATATTTAAAGACAGCTAAAAAGTATGAAGCAGAGTCGAGTGAAAATGAAACCGCAGGAAAACAGAATCGAGAAGCGTTATATTATGCAAATCAGGCCTCAGTAAAGAGGCTATTAGTGACCGGGAAGATGGGTCAGAGGGAGCCAAAGATGGGCACTGAGAAGAGAAAGAGCAGTAAGCACAGGATGGAAACACGGAGAGGTGGGAGAGATGGGTAAGAAACCCGACTGAGGTGGGATGAGCAGAGGAAGCAGGCTGCCGCCATCCCTGGAGGCGCACTAGCCGAGAATGGCCCCACACGCTGCCGCCAAGTCACAGAGCCGGGAAAGCACACAAATCCCGGTGGAGTGGGTTTAAAAAAGCCACAAAAGAACGCATTGTCACAAGACTACTGAAAACTAAAGATGGGAAAAAATTCCCAAAGGATGCTGGGGTCATCTCTCACGCATTCAGATGGCCACTCTGGGAAAGAAAAGAGGATCCTGGGGGGGGCGTGGAGACACCGGAGTGCTAGCGCTATTGGCGGCAGGCGCGGCATGCAGAGAGCACGCATCTGACCCTCACAAAGGTCAAGCCGTGATTGCCTGAGGCCCTGCGACTCTGGCCCGAAACAGGAGCAGCATCTGAGTGGCGGGGGCACGCTGCGCTCTGACAGGTTATGCGCAACAGCTTGGACAGGAGCTCAACCCAAGAGAGTACGACAGGGGGTGGCAAACCGCAGCGTTTCCACGCAGTGCAGTGGGAGTCTGCCTTGGACAGGAGGGAAGTTCTGACACAGGCTACACAATGGAGGAGGCAGGGCCACCTCACAGAGGACGTTGACCCAGCCTCAAGGGACAGGTCCCACGAGGTCTACTCTTGGTTCTGAAAGGATGGAGACCCCAGAGAAAGGAAGCAGGGTGGTGGGATTCGGGGCCCGGAGGGGCTGGGAGCCACGCTGCAGTGGGGGCCAAGGCTCGGGCTGACGACGGGGCGTCCTCGGGTGGGCGGGCGGGCGGGACGGTGCCAGTGCGGAGGTGCCTGGTGCTGTGAGCCATGCGCCCAGCGCAGTCGGGCGGGTGGTCTCCGTGTTCTGCACGTTGCACTACAGCGCAAAACCCACAAAGCAGAAACAGGGATGAGGGGTGGGCGGGAGGGTTATGTTCAGAGACAGAAACCTGACAGCTGCTTTCCCAGCAGAACAAAAGGGAAGGCAGGAGACCACTGAATGGGATTGTTCAAGTGCTAAGAAAAATAATTGTCGCTTAGAATTCCATGCCCGGTGGCTCCATCCTCTCAAAAATAAAGGCAGAGCACAGACATTTTCAAATACATCAAGTCTGAGAAAATTTGCAGCCCAAACACGTGAGCTAGCCCTGACGCACAAGAAGGCTCTCATCTTGGGAGACCAGTGGCCCGAGGGGAGGCTCTGGGATGAGAGGAATGGAAAGCAGGCGAGCGCTGGGCTGGACAAACAGGGAGCTCCTGGGGCCGTCCTGCGCGCGGGTCCAAGCGAGAACCAGCGTGCCACAGAAACAGAGGGGGCTGAGCGCCCTCGGGCCTGCGTCCTACTGAGAGGGGGGTGTGTCGGGATGTTGTTACCATGTCCATAAGGCGAGATTAGATAGAGTGTCATGTTTACACAGCTCCTGTGTGATGGGCAGCTGTAGAATTTATGCCGCAGGGGTCACAGGTATGCATTGTACCATGTCCTGTGCGATAACATCGAGGAGTTGGCAAACGTGTGACTAAGCTCCCAAAAGGAAAATAAGATCGTTAAAAGGCAAAAGTCAATACTAAGACAGAGAAGGACAGAAAAGAGAAGCGACACAATTTGGGGAGAAGGGGCGGCGCCCACAGGGAAAGGCGAGCCAGAGCCCCATGGGCTATGTGCAGAGCTCCGTGGAGCTTGTGGTGACAGTCACGTGGTGGGTGAGGCAGACAGCAGCACCCGGGCTTGCTGAGGAGAGGGCTCTGGGACCCGTCCCCCGCCCATGCCAGTTCAAGACTACAGGAGCCACTCCAGATAGGCACCTGGCAAAGCCACACATGTGGGCACGTGGCACGTGCGCAAGGAGAGCCACACAGGCGGCGCCCGCACACGGGGCAGCCTGCCTGCCGCAGACAAGCGCTTTGTGACACTGGGATCCCACACCCCCGCAAGAAGGGTAGCGGCTCCCTGGCAGGCTGACTCGCAGACAGAGCGTTGCACTGGAGGCCAGAGGCTGCGCGGGGAGTGTGTGGCTCCCTGCTCAGGGGCACGCCCAGCAATGGCTGGGCAGATGTCTGGAGCTGTTGTGTGCTGTCCCCAGTGCAGCCCTTGAGAGACCCGGGGGGGGGGGGACCGTGAAGAAATGAAGGCAAGAGCGAGCACTCTCCCGGTGGGAGAAGAGCCGCCCCGCGATCGCAGCCAGCCGTCCTATGCCCAGCAGTGAGACCCCTCTGCCTCCCGCTGGCTCTCCTGGCTGGCCCGGCTCCCTGTGCTCCCAGGGCTGGCTGTGCCCCACCACCCTCTGTGAGCGCTCTTCAGCTCCGGCTGCTCCCCACAGTCACGCAGCTGCTGTGCAGGCCGTGCCTAGAAGGTGGCACTTTTCATTTGGGAAGCTTAATGTCAGGGAAAGAATTAAATAAGAGGCCACCGGCCATGCTTGGGGAGAGGCTCTAGGAGACCCCTAGAGGAGGAGCCGTCCTTTTCAGGAGCTCTGCTCCCAGCATGCAGTGATGTGGGTGGCTGGGTAGAGTGGAAGCCTGGAGACAGGGGCTGCAGGCCAGCCCTTCAGACCTGCGGTGTGTGGCCGGGATCCCAGCACAGCTACTGCAGACGCTTCTGGGCACGGGTAAGAACTGGGCCGGGGCCCCTCACCACCTCTGCACCACACTCAGGGACCCCTGATGCTGCTGTCATTGTAATAAGGGACTGGGTGGGGGGTTCGCTACTCACCATCCCATCCGTGGTCTCAGGGAGCCCCTCCAGCTGCGTCTGGGTGTCCCTGAAAGCTGCATTGCTGGAGGTTAATCCCATGGTAAGGAATTAGTGGGGTAAAACTTCCTCTGGTTTCAGAGGTGAGACCTGGGGAGGAGAGCAGCTCCTTGGTGCCACCTTGGTGGCTGCAAAGAAGAGCTGAGGGGCCAAGCTGCCGCCCAGCCCCACGCACACTGCCTGACCCTGAGACGTAACGCTCTGTGGCCTCTGGGAGGACCAGAAGGGGAGCACCTCTGCACTGTAAGCCTAGGTAAACTTATCCGGCCGGTGGCATTGTGTCCCAGGCCACAGGAAACAAACCAGCACGAGGGTTAGGGGTCGTGTCCACTGCAGGGGCCCTCCCTCCTCTCATCTGTTCCTGCTCTTCTGGTGGCGGGAGCTGCACTGCCCCTGCTGACTTCTCCAAAGCAGGCACCGGGCTATCACGCGCACCGAGACGCTTATTACTTTCACAGCACGAAAACTGAAGTGGACCCAGTTGGGTGTGGCTCAAAGGCAAGGTCCCAGGTGCGACTCCTGGGCATCCACTCGGCCCAACAGGAGCTGCCCCGCTGACACGGAGGGCCAGCATGACCACGGCTGTGCTGAGGAACAAGCGGCCGTTGGGTGTGGCTGTTCTCCCCACTGCACAAGGTGCTGGTCAGAAGGGAAGGAGGAGGGGCTCTGCTCCAACTACGACACCCGTGCATCACTGTAATTGAGGTGGACGTCACCAAAGAGCCTTGCAGCTGTCTGCATGCTGGGCGGGGAGTTGGAGGTGCTGGCATGTCCATCCCGACGCTTGCATCTGACCGTCTGCAGCCAGGAGAGGCAGACAGTGGCTGGGCCGGCCACGACAGCTTGACATTCCAAGCAGGGAGGCGACCTTTTCAACTAGCAGAGGAGCTCCACGGAGCTGAGGTGAGCGCTGGTCTCTGGAATCGCAGCCTGCTGCTCCTGCGTCTCTTCACCCACACCTTGCTTTCTTTACACACTCCCCAGGGCACTAGACTAACAGTGAAGAGGAGTCTCGGGCACTCAGGCCTGTCCCCCGAGCGAGCACGACTCCAGCCTGGGCTCTGCCTGTGCTGCACTCTGCAGTGGCCCGTGTGCCATCCTAACTGCCCCCCAACAGTGGCAGGGCCACACCCCAGCGTGTTGCTGCCGCCGCCTCCGCCCAACTGCTTGGAGCATTGGCTGATGGGGCTCCACAGACGCACATAATTTTCTGTTTAAACAAGGGCGTCCGAGAGTGCAGGGGCTACCAAAAAGGATGAAAGTTTGTAACGTATAAGAAAGTGTTCCCGGGCCAAGAACCTGATTTCGTGACGTGGCTGCATCCATAAAATCATTTTGTCAGTAACTGAGCTTAAAACTAAAATTCGTGTTAAATATATCTCTGTACTTGCTAAAGATAGATGATATGGACTTCTCTGCATTAGCTATGTAAATACTGGACTTTCTTTGATAAATCTTATCTATTGTGCTTCGGTCTGCTGGTCAGCTACCTCTCTTCATAGAATGTCTTTCAAAACTTTTTATCTCTTCCTAAAATTGCAACCTTCAAATTTTTATTTTGTTGTTAAAAATATGAAATTTAGACACCTTCTGCTGACTATTTTATCACAGTTGAGAAAATAATCTCTGTGATAATGTTGAAATATCAGATAAGCCCAGCGCAATTTCTTAGTGGACGATGTTCTTAATCCTATCTTTCATATATAAATGTATAAATATTTTAGGCCAAAAGTTTCCATAGATACTATCTTCATGCCTTCATTTAAAGTTCATTCCTTTGGCAAATATAAAACTTGTCAAATAAATTATATCTATTTATGGTTTCTTTTGAATTTTTCACCATATTTAGTTCTTGCAAAATCGTAAGACTTCTCAATTTAATTCTTTTCTAGTATAGAGTATAAATTTATCCAATTAAAAATAGGTTCTCCCTCAAGAGAGTTTTCCTGCCCATTGAAATACCCCAACAGGAAGCCATGGAATTTCAGAGGAGCCTTGTACTCGACTGGAGCTTTGATCAGCATAGCACATTCAGCTCCTCCTCCTCCTAATTACTGATAAAGCTTTACTACTTGTTTTCCAGTTGTCCCATGTGTTTTGCTCCCCTGCCTTTCATTAGTCACTCCCAGACAAGGGGATCTTGGGGCGCAGAGACAGTCAGCAGGCCTCTGTGGGCCCAGGAGGGGAGCCAGCATGTCAGCACAGGCGGCCCGCAGGTCGCCGGGAGCAGCGCCCCATGCAAGCCTGACCTCGACCCCCGCATCAGCGCTTCTCCCACCGCAACCTAGTGGGACAAGGACGCACCACCCAGCTGTGTGGCTGCCGGAACTGGAGATTTTTAAGCGCATTAAGAGCAAGCGAGCCTGGGGGCCTGGCGGGATGGCTCAGTGGTCTAAGGCGCCTGCTTGGGAAAGCTTGGGCAGCTTCAGGGACCGCGGTTCGATCCCCGGCACCACATGCTGCGCCAGCCCTGCCCTCAGGGCAGGCTGAGCCGGCCATAAAAAAATGAGTGAATAAACAAAAAGGTTCTGAAACAAGAAAAAAAAAAAAAAAAAAAAAAGAGCAAGCGAGCCTGGAGGGCCTACTTCGGGTCTTTCCTTGCTAACGGTTCTCACACCATGCAAACATCCTGCATCAGTGGCTTTATGGGGTCTCGCATGCCTGGTGCAAAGCGTGGCAGTGCCGTGGCTCCAGGAGTTCACCTCCTCGCCTGGCCGTGGGTCCCTCCACTGTCAGGGCTGGTGGTCTCTGTATGCTTCATCCATCAAGTGCTTTTTACAGTTATGCCACCTTATTAGACGTTTAAGCAGATAGCTAATGTTTTTTTTCTCCCAGAGGTGTGTTCTTCCTCTGTTAATCATCTCAGCGCAGTCTTTGCCCTGTGCCCACAGTGGTGCATGTGTGGTAGCTGCACAGTGCTCTGAAGGCTTAAGAGAACCCACAGCCAGGCACCGTGCACGCGCCTGTCCACGCTGTGAGCATGCCCACTCCAGCCCATGGTACACAGTGCTGCCCACAGTGCACACGCTGTGAGAGTACACGCGCCTGTCCACGCCTGAGTATGAACTTGCTCATCCACACTGTGAGCATGTGCACTCCTGCCCACGGTGCACGTGCTGTGAGCATGCGTGCGCCTATCCACGCTGTGAGCATGTGCAGGTCTGCCCACGGTGCACACGCTGTGAACGTGCACGCTTCTGTCCCCAATGTCAGCAAGCACACCTTAGAAGCATGCTCACTGCCACACAGGCAAAGTGTTACTGGGTTGAGGAAAGGGGTTTCAGCCTGCAGCTGCCCCAGAAACTCCTAGCCCAGATGGGTTAAGGAGAGCAGGTAAAGCTGCTGTCCCGCATGTGGGGTCCCTGGGCAGGGAGTGTCCACAGGGCGAGTCTGGAAAGTCAGCCTTGGGCCGCACCTGGTCGGAGCGGCTTCCTCCCTGCCCTTGGGCACCTCTCCCGGTGTCGGCCTAACATCCCTGGTCTCCCTCTTCCTCGGTGTGTCCCGACCTTGTCTTCTGAGTCTTGCTTGAGGTTGGCACCTGTCTGTCAGTGGCAGGCCCACAGAAGAAGAACCCTGCAGGAGGACACCCATGGTGCCCCTGATCTGTGCTTGCTGGAGGCGCGCAGCCTGGAGGGTGGCCGTCTGCAGAAGCTCTGCCCCTGCACATTGGCCGGCTCTGCCCCGCTCTCCTCCTGCAGCTCCGAGCCCTGCAAGGCTGTCCTCCTGCCCCGAGGAACGTCCTTCACTACTGTCTGCAATGGAGTCTGCTACCCCAGAGCCCCCTTGGCTTTGTCTGTCTGTCTGTTGGTCTCTCTCTCTCTCTCTCTCTCTCTCTCTCTCTCTCTCTCTGTATTTGGTGCAGGGTCTCACTATCTAGCTCGGACTCATAGTGCTCCTCCTGCTTTCGGCCTTCCCAGTGCTGGGATTACAGGCCTGAGCCACCATGCCGGGCCTCAGCACGCCCCAGGAGTGGGGCCGGTGCAGCTGGAGACATCATTAGTTTTGTGTTCAGTTTTCCCCAGGCCAGCAGGACACCACCCAACCCTGTGTGTCTCGGCTGCTCTGTCCCCCCCCGCGGCGACCAGGAGGCATTGCGGGTGACATGCCCCTTCCTGATCTGCTCTCGGCTTCCCTCTATGCCGTGCCGTTTTCCATAGCTCCTGCTGCTGTTTTATCTCCAAGTTTCCACTCTGCCCACTATGGTTTTCAGGCTATTTTTAGACCAAATACTATATTTTTGGTTCCAGAATATCTGCTTGACTTCTTATATGGATTTCAGTTCTCCACTGAAATTCCTTATCTTCCATTTTACATATTCCTCCCAACGGACATTATAAACATAGCTAGAAAGTTGATCTACTAACTCTGATACCTGAATAGCTGGTAAATCTGACTGTCTTGTCTGAGTAAAAGATGTATAGGGGAAAATTAGGCCCCCGTGTGCTCCCCAGCACTTGCGGTTCTGGGCGCCTCCCTGCTGCGCACTGGCTGAGGAGCACTCTCCAGCTCCCGCTGCCCTCGTTCCTCCCTAGGGTCCTGAGACAGCTCATGAAGCAGCAGCGGTTCAGCTGCAGCTGGGCAGCCGGCAGGACTTGGGCGCCACAGGCGCTGCCGGGCCAAGGGCAAGGACAGCCTCGAGGATGGCAGGAGCAGGGCTGCTTTGACCCTAATCACGGTGCCTGCCATGCCAGTCTTCAGCTCCTGACTCCATTCAGTTAACCCTTGCAGGAAAGATGTCAAAATGTCTTGTTGTGTGCCATCAGTAGCAGCGGAGGACACGGTGGATTCACAGAGACAGAGATTTGCAATATTACATGGATGATAGGGGACAAGGAGAGAAAACATACTGCTGTGTTGTTTTTATTCAGTATCATCTGCATAATGCAAAGTGATAGCCCAGCTACTCTGCGTGAGCGTGTGTGTGATAGTCCAGTCCACCCACCTGCTTGCCTGGCCTCAGGGCGTCCAACTGGAGCAGGCCTGGTATCGGGAGGGAGCCTGCAGGGGGCTCAGCGCCACAGCTAGTCTGCAGGGGCCGCTGGAGCACGGGCAGCACTTCAGCCCGGTCCCTGCCTTCCTGCTGGAGCTGGCTGCCAGCTCCTCTGGGCTCTGGGACTAGCAGGACACTGGTTTGTCCTCAGGCTGCTTTTCTTGGGCGATCCTGAGGACCCTGCTCACAGGCACAGACCACCCTAGACTTCTCACCTCCAGGGCCAGGGCCTCTCTCTCCACCCGCATGTACGTGACTTCACCTCTATGGCTCTGTATGTGGTTCCCTGGGGACACTGATTTCATGGGCCTGTGCACATGCTTTTGAACCGGGGGGCTCTGGCACAGCTTCTCACACAGAATGAATGCCATTCGCACCATAATCACTTTCTTCCCCACCCGCAGCCCAGGCTCACACTGGCTGGCAGTGCCTGAATGGCCAGCACACACGGTCACCCTCACTTCAGCTCTGAACCCTCCCCGTGGGAGCTGCATCGGCAGTGACAGCAAGGCTTCATTTTCTTTTCTTTTCTTTTAAATATGGAACGCTTCACGAATTTGCGTGCCATCCTTGCGCAGGGGCCATGCTAATCTCTGTATCGTTCCAATTTTAGTATATGTGCTGCCGAAGCGAGCACAAGGGCTTCATTTTTGAGGAGACACATTTCCCAAAACTTTACCTTGCAGCCATGAGCAGAGTTCAAGAAACAGGTCTTTCGCTGGTTTGTCATGTGTCCCCGGTTGTGCTGGGGCATCTGAAAGCCACTGTCTCCTCGCTGTCTGTGAGACCCCAGAGTGCAAGGTGCCCGAGTAGCCTTCCCCTGGCTGCCCGTGAGGCTCAGGCCGCACAGGGCTTGAGCGAGGGACATTAACTTAGAAGAAAAATGAATCCAATTGAACACAAAGTTGCTCCGTGCAGTGCGCATGGGCCGATGTGCAGCATGGGTTTGGGTCGCTGTCTGTCTGTCCATCTGTCCTCCATGCCAGCTTTTTTCCAGTAGATGCTGGTGTGTTGTTAGCAGCCTCTCACATGCTACAGCCCTGGGGTGAATGGCAGGCATCAATAAGCCTGTCACACAGTTCACATGCTCCTCCTCAGCTTGCCAGGGAGGCAAATGCCGGAGAGTTTCACAA
Source organism: Myocastor coypus (assembly GCA_004027025.1). Classification (NCBI taxonomy): domain Eukaryota; kingdom Metazoa; phylum Chordata; class Mammalia; order Rodentia; family Myocastoridae; genus Myocastor; species Myocastor coypus. The sequence goes on from PVJA010030774.1 coordinate 17,317, forward strand.
GCGTCGAGCACTTCCCGAACCACATGGCACTGAAAGACCCACTGCAAACAGCAGGCTTCAGCAAGTGGTTCACAGAAGTAAACTGTTGAGGCCGATGCCATGAAGAATAGCAAAGCCACTGAGGGGAGCACCTTTGGGCTGCTGTCATGTACAGGAGAAAGGACCACTACACTCGTGTCCCTGTGGGTGCCCAGGCTTGCGTGGGTGAAGCTACAGAAAGCTGTACAGCGGGACCAAGGCTTGAAACCATCCTCGGTGGGGTGGGCTCTCGGGATGTCCCCTTTGTCGCCAGTGCTGCGGGGGCCCTGCAGCCTTGGTGTCAGAAGGGTGCAAGGTGGTCCCGTCCCAGCGGGGTAGAGCCCCTGAGCCATGCGGGGCGGGGGCCCTCGAGGCTGCATCCATCCGAGCAGAGCTGCAGACGGGAGCAAGATGTCGGCTGTCTGAGGGGTTCAGAGCTCCTCAGTGTAAGGGAGGCGGGGAGTGAGCAGGGCTGCATGGGGCCTCCTCAGCTTTCCTGCGCTGGTCAGGACGGGGAGGGGCTGTTCACACATGGAGCCCTGCTTGAGAAGGGGGTGGGTGCGGTCCACAGGCTCAGGGAGTGGCCCGGCCTGGTGAGGGTGCTGCCCCAGCCCCAGTGCCCAGCCATCCCAGCTGGTCTGGACCCTGGGTGCCCTAGGAACTGGGTGGCGTGGGTGCACCCAGTGGTCACACTGGCTCCGGGAGGCCACACCTTCCTCAGTGCCTGCTGCACAAATCAGCTCAGGAAGTTGTGCCCCAACCTGCCTGCTAACTCAGGCTGTCTGTCACCCATGCCAGGGGCTGCAGCTGGGCACAGGGACACAAGACACGGATGGCCACTCCCCTACCCAGGAGCAGCCACGAGTGGCGGACAACATGGGACCCCACCAGGCCGCCTGGCTCACGCTGAGTGCACAGCCTCCCCCAAGATCGGCACAGAGCTGGGCTCCAAGAAGGAGGTGGGTGCAGTTCAGAGGCTGAGGGAGTGTCCCCACCGGGAGCTTCTTTCCCGGGGCTCTGGGGAGGCTGGGCCAGGTGCTAATCTCAGGCAAAGCAAGAAGGGCGATTTGTGTGCAGCCCAAGCAGACCGCCCAGAAGGAAGCCAGGCCCTGCTCACCACATGAGCGGAGGCTCCAGCAGGCCCAGCAGGCCCCTGACGGCCCCAGAACAAGTGGCCCCAAGGCTGCGTCCAGGCGCCGCTAGCCCTGTTCCTAGTGGGCCTGTGCTGTCTGTCCACTCACGCTTTGGAGATGTGTGGTACAGAGGCCGAGGCCCAGGGGCACGAAGGCCTGGCCTGGGGGAAGCTCAGGGAGTGCGCTTCTGTCCAAGGTAGACCAGCCTCCAGCAGGAAGCAGGAAGGCAGCGGGCTGGGTAGGAGCAGCAGGCGGGAAGAGAAAGTACATCAGCCTGGGTTGTGAGATGAAGCTACCACAACGCTCAAGAGAGAGCCCGGCAGGAAGAGTGGAGGAGCATTTCCAGAAGGAGGCATTTCCGAAAGATTGGGAGGGGACCTGTGGTGAGGCACGGCTCGGGGGAGGATTTCCAGCCCTGGAGGGAGAGTCAGCGGCTCCCGCTCAGCAGGGCACAGGGCCCGCCACCTCGGCCCCAGGGGGACTCGTGTTCCCTGCTTCCGGGCCTTGTCCCTGCGGCCGGGCTCCCATCCATCTCTTCGCAGGATTTATGAGGACATTTAACCAGAGCTGAGTTCGGACTTGCCAGCCTGCAAGAGAAAGGCCTCCATCTGCAGTAGCTGGGGCCTCCGGGGCAAGGCCAGGCCCGCCTGCCTTTGACAGTGACAGCAGCCTATTTCTTCAGGAGTGCCAACAGCTTCCCAACAGCTTGCTGTCTTCCTTTCCAGTTCTTCCTTCTATTTTGTTGGCAGCCATCCTCAGCGGGGCGCCCCACACCCAGCGCCGTCCTGATTTGCTTCAGCTGGGTGCAGCGAGCCGATCACCCGCTGGCGTACGCCATGCTCAGGCTTGTACCACAGGTAGAAGACAGGTCCGCTGTTGTGGAAAGGGTGAGAGCTTACGCTTGAAGAATGCACGGTATGAGGCGAAGCAGCTGGCGGAGGCCGTGTTCGACCTTAGGTCTGCAGGCACCGGGTCGGCTGCTGCTCAGGGACCGGGACAACAAAGCTCACGCAGCTCCCCAGCAGGCAGCCCCCACCACCTGAGTGACCGAGTTCAGAGCATCGGCTGCTTACCAAAGCGCTTTTCAGGCAGCAGAAGGGCCACGGAAGTTCTCTCTGAAACATTCCTTCCTGGTGCGGAGAGGGCTATTTTTACATCTGGCAATGCTGATGCTATGAGCTCCCACCTGCAGGGCTGGGGCTGAGAAAGCTTTTTGCCACCTGTTTGGGAATCAGGGCCACTGAACATCTGCTAAGTGGGAGGAGAGCTTGCACCTGGGGTCCTGACAGCCGCCTGGGGTAGGAGAGCAGCCCAAGGCTCGCCTCGGCCAGCGTCAGTGCAGGGGACGAGGATGGAGAATGCCCAGCCTGCAGGTGTGAGTAGAAGACCAGTGAGGGACAGGTGAGTTCCTGCCACCTGCAGGCTGCAGGGGATGGCCAAGGCTACAGCAGTGATGGGGCAGGGAGCCCGGGCAGGAAACTCAGCTCGCCTTGTGGACCCGTCCTGCCTGCTGCCGGCTCTCTGGGTAGCAGCGTGAGAGAAAGGCTCATCACCAGGCCATCTGAGCTGGGTGGTGGCCTGTGCTGTGCCCCAGCCCAGAGCTCCCTCCACAGGAAGATGCTTGGAGGTGGGGGGGAGGGGGCGTGTGCCCAAGAGAGTGGCTGCCAGGGCGTCACCAGAGCTGCTGTCAGGGCCACCTGTTGCTGGTGGTGGCACCGCTGGGTGAAGGGGCATGTGTGAAAAGTGACTGATGAGCAATCAGGTACATCTTCTGCTGGACACAGTGACGACCCCACGTTGATTGTCCAAGCACCAGTGGTGACAGACACTGTCCCGGGCTTCATGGGGCCAGCTCTGAAATGCTACTGAACTGCCCTGGGGCCAGGCTGCTGCAGAGACTTGGGTCTTGCCTGGCTAGGCGCCCAGTGCCAGTGGCCATCAGGACAGGCACAATAGAGGGCCACTCTCCCACAGGACAGCTGTCTTACCTGACTCACGCTAGAGCCAAGCAACCCTTGGGAAGGAGACATTTGCCTTGGCCGGGAGGGAGAAGCATGTGCTGTGTTTCTGGAGGCCTCGCCCGCTCTCTTCTGAACCTGGGAAACCGTGGCTCTGCCACGTTCATGAGAGCAGCATTGGGATAGAAACCCAGATGTGGGGGGGACTTCCTGTGGCCAGCAGCAAAGCCGCAGTCATCTCCCAGGTGTGTTCTGTGCTAGGCAGGTGTGTGAGGATTGCAGTGTATGCAGGGCATTACTTCCTGTGCACACGCTGGTCCCGGGGTACAAGTGATGGGCACAGAGGGGACAGAACTCGGGGGGCAGAAAGACTGGGGAGACTGCAGCAGCTGGCCATGGTCCCGAGAGTGCTCCAAGAATAGACAGCACACAGGGACTTCAGAGGGACAGCATGAGACAGGGACACACAGCTCAAGGTGGGACATTGCCCAGGGTCCCTGGGAGCCACGCCGGGTGGGCTGAGCCAGCACCCCGTGGGTAAGCTGCGGGCGAAGGGAGGTTGTGCGCAGGGAGGGTCTCAGTCCTTTCCCTGTCCCCGTCACACTTCCCTGCCGAGGCATGGAGGCCACAGCTCCAAGACATCAAGAAGGTGACGGAATGAAGTAAAACCCAAGCGTGTGGGCACTCTGCAAGCAGGGCCACTCGCCCAGCTACAGGTCACAGCCGCTGGATCTGCTGGCGGCTGCAGACACCTCGCGCCTGGCCCCCCTGAGCACAGCCCCATGGGGCTGGAGAGCTCCCCAGTCCGGAGAGACCAGAAGCTCGAAAGAAAGTGCGCAGAGCCGAAGCCAGGCCCAGAAGTGGGCGCCTAATTGGAGTGGAGACAATCGCAACCAATCGCAGCACTTCAGAAGCTGACAGGTATCACAGAAGCCAGGAGAATGTCGTCCATAGTGGATAATTACCGCCTGTCACGCCTCTCTCCGCATCTCTTGCCGGCGCAATTTCTGACGGTCTCTTCATACCCTTCCATAATATTATTTTCTATAAAGAAAGCATAGAGATAATTCCATCTCCTCCAGCATGACTGAACCAACTGTTTAAAAAATTGTCGCAAGTTTAGAGAAGTTCATTTTAACTTAGCAACTCCCGATTGGGAACATGGGAAATGTTAAGATTTTTGTCAAATTCAGAAGAATCTCTCATATTTCCCTAGCACGTGAGCTGCAAAATGTCAGTGTTTCATAATTTCACAGGGCAGGGAGCGCTCCAAATGCACGGGGTTCTGAACCTGCCTCACCTTGCTGAGCAGTTTTTGGGGTGAACACAAACAACAGATTTCTCGAGGGTGCCCTTCCTTGGTAGAAGGGGCCTTTAGAGGTCGGAGGTCCAGAGCCTAAGCTCGTCTTCGTGTCAAGTGGCCTCTGGGCCATGCGTGCCAAGGGTCCGCGTGCGAGGAGGTCGCTGCTGGTGCTGCTGCCTGGGCCGGGGTGGGAGCAGCCCCTCCACAGTGGGCGCACATGAGTTTTGCTAGTACTGTCACCTGTCGTTGTCACCTGGTCCTTCCCACCTGACAATGTGCTTCTAAATGTTCCTCCAAAGCCTCAAGCACATACAGGAGCCTTGAGTAGGCCATCGGGTCATGGGGCTGTGCCAGCAGGGACGTGGCTTAGCGTGGGGGCAGCTTAGGGGCTCTGAGCTGAGGCAGAGGGGTGACTCAGTGGGGTCACTTGAGGGGTACTCTGATCCCTAGCTGGGGTGGTCATGGGGACAGCACACATGGGGTGGCTAGACTAGGACAATGACAGCAAAAAGCAGGGGCCACAGCGTGCCCTCCCAGGGGCCAGGGTGCGGAGCCTGGGGTAGAGCAGGACACCATGCCTGCTCCCCTGTGTGCTCCTGAGGGTGCTGGTGGGACAGGCACGGGGCACCTTGCCTGCCAGAGGGTAGGACCAGATCTAGGGGCTCAGAGGCAGAGCGTCCAGGGAGAAGGGCAGGAACCCTCTGTGTCTGAGAGGTCCTGGGTCTGCCTGGTGCGGCAAGGTGGGGACACCACGAGGACCCAGGACCCCGACTTCCTGTTTGGCAGGTGGTGGCTGGGCTGCGTGTGTTGCTGAGAAGTGGGAGAAGCCTGTCTGAAAGTAAGGAGACTCTCAGGAACATGACCCTCCTGTCCCAAGGTGCTCTCTGGCCTCCTGGTCCTGAGAGGCCCCTCCCCAGGCCTCCTTGGAGGTCACATCTCTGGGGTCCAAGAAGCAGGCTTGGCCCAGTTTGGCACCTCTTCCTGACGGAGGCCCTTGCTGGTTCCACAGGGGCCCTCAGATCCAAGCTCTGGGCTGCACGGCCATGTGCAGGGCTGGCTGTGTCTGCCCGGGGGGGCCCTGACCTTGCTCGACTCCAGGGCAGTGCCGAAGGCTTTGGAGCAGGCCTGCAAGGCATCCATGCCAGGGTACTCAGTGTCTCCAATTTTAGAACACAGGTTGTCATGGCAACAGATGTGTTTTTGTTGCTGTTAAATATAGCAGCTGTTTCCTTTTTCCTGCCCCATGGACAGGAGTGTGGTTGTGCCTGGAGAGCGCCCAGGACTCGATGTGTGAATCATGCATGACAGGGAGGGAGGCCTTCGGAAGCTGGCCTGTTGTGCAGCAGTCCCAAGGGCTGGAGCTCAGGAGGGCGACTCCAGCCCCACACAGGCCCCCTGACCTGGGAGCTGGCCTTCGCCTGGCGGTCCTGCTCTTGGGTGCATGGGGCGAGCATGGCTGTCCGCAGGCCGGGAAGCACGCCAGCACCTGTCTCTCTGGCCATGTGCAGAATGCACGCTAGCAGCTCCTGCTGCGCTGTTTCACAAATGACAACACTGTCTCCACTGTGCCAGAAGGTACAGCGGTGGCCAGGAGCCCAGGACACACATCCTCTTCACCTTGTATTTCCTCACAGAAGGAACCAGTGGCCACGCTCGGGCCTGTCTCGGGAGGAATTGCTGCTGAGTGAACAGAGCCTCACATGTTCTCTTTGGAGTGGACAGGATGCAGCCATCTCAGCCTCTGGGGATGGATTGCAAAGATGGCCCTCCCCATGATGGCCCGTGATGACCATGTGGACAGCACAGGGCACACGCCAGAAAGAGGGGCACTAAAAGAGCCAAGCCTGAGCCGGGCGTGGAGGCTCACGCCTGTAATCCCAGCACTTGGGAGGCTGAGGCAGGAGGATCGATGTGAGTTCGAGACCATCCTGAGCTACCAAAGTGAGCTCAAGGCCAGCCTAAACTGCACGTCAAGACCCTGTCTCAAAAAGACAAAAAATAAAAATAAAAAATAAAAGAGCCCAGCCCAAGCCCAACAAGGGCCCAAGTCCTTGCAGGACCCCCTGGGCCACGCAAGCCTGCATGGTGCTGCTAAGAACAGGAACTCTCTGGGCCTTTTACCTTGCTGTCCTTGTGGACTCTGACCTTGTGGAAAACGCCTTCTACGTCTTTCCTCTGGGATGTGGGTCCCCGTGGGTATGTGTGTAAGCCCATTTCATTTCCTTTTCCCGCTCTGCATTGCTTCTTTGTAAGAAACAGCCATAATTCGACTTTTGAAAGGATGGAAGCAAGGTAGCAGGACAACGAACTTACCCAGAGACACGCAGAAGAAGCAGAGGCACAGAGGAGGAGGAGGGCAGCCCGGCCACCCCACCATGGGCCGCGCACCCTGCCTGGGTGTCATCCAGGAGGGCTCCAAGGTTCCAGCGAGCAACAGAAAACGCTGACATGTTTGGAAAGCGTGACGACCTGTCCCCAGAAGAAGAGTCACAGGACCAATTCTCTGGGTGCTTAGAGTGAATCCCTACCTTGATGACTACAGCCACGAGTCCACAAAATTCTCTTTTGAAAGAGAGAGCCATTTCCCCGCTCTGCAGAGAAACACTCTGGCAGCACTTGGCCCAAGTCTCCATCGATTGGCAAACCTCTAGCCTTAGTTTCTGCTCTCTCTAATAATTATGACAGGAGACTTCCAGGAAGATGGTGGGATGGTGAGCAGCAGAGAAAGAACCTCTCCAGGATTTTGTGTCCAGATAGTGACATATAGTGGCATAAGGGAGAGAAGGAGGAAATTGGGTCCCTGGGACCCACAAGGGATCTGAAGCAAGAATTGAAGCCCATGGGAGAGCAAAGAGAGAAACTTCAGCATGGAGCAAAGAGAGCTCTCTCCTGAAACCTGGTTCACTGTGTGGGAGAGGCAGCTTGAAGCTGAAGCCACGTGGTGATTGCTGGAGACTTCAGAGCCCTCTGCGGAGAAACCCACCAGTGGAGCAGAGCAGTGGATGTAGCAGACTACAGTGGCTGGGGAGTTATTCAGGTTCAGACACCCCAGGAGAGGGTGGTTGGCTGGGAGCCATGTTGGAGAGGGGCCGACTGAGCTTAGAGCTCAACAGCTGCTGGCTCCACCTCGGAGCTCCCCAAGAGCCAGGAGCTGGGCTGAATGAGCAGCAACCTCTCATCCCCAGCGAGTTAAGCCCACAGGAGGTGCAGACACGGCTGCAGGTGGAGTGGTCTGGGTCTAACCTCACAGCCAGAAACCACCCGGGCTCCAGTGGAAATAAAGCTACAGACTTGCTGGGAATACTCAGCACCCTACCATATAGCTACTGCTGGCTTGCTGGGGTAAACCAATATGGACCTGGGCTCTGTCTCCACACACTGGCTACCAGGGACAACAGAGACACATTTTGAATTGGACTTGCTCTTCTTCTCTTTCTTTCTTTCTTTCTTTCTTTCTTTCTTTCTTTCTTTCTTTCTTGCTTGCTTGCTTGCTTGCTTGCTTTTGGTGGGACTGGGGTTCGAACTCAGGACCTTGCACTTTCCAGGCAGGCACTTATGCCACAGAGCTATCTCCCCAGCCTCCTTTTTCTCTCTTTTTAAGTATAAAACATTTTTTTTCTATTTCTTCTTTTCTTGTTCTATTTTTTGTCTTCTTTCTTCTTCGTTGCTGTTGCGCTCGTGTGCATGTGGACTTGGTTTTGAGCTCTGTGGCCGCTGCTCTGCTCTGCGCTGCTCTGCTCTGCTCTGCTCTGCTCTGCTCTGCTCTGCGCTGC
>PVJA010030775.1:0-15191 GCA_004027025.1 Myocastor coypus
GGGGAGGGGAAGGGAGGGGAGGGGAAATCCCTCGGCCAGTCTAGAATCTATAGCCACAGGCTGGTCAGGGAGATATCCTAGCAGGTGAAAATGTGAATGTAATTGAGGTTAAACCTAAAAACAATATTCCATCTGGATAGTCAATAAAGCCATGAAAAATAAAACATAAGCCCATCTGTATATTTGAGCGTAAAACATCAGTAGGTTTGGTGACATTAATTTTGAAACATGATGCTCCCAAGAAGGAGCTTTCCTTCCTATGTTCTTTTAACTTTTTTTGGAGTAATATTAGCAGGGTGGAGGGCTGGGAACAGAAGATGAGGTGAAAGTAAAGTACAAATAATAAAATGCAAGTATGAAATTAAGAAAACTCTTCCTTTGACATGAAAGCAACTTTTATCTGGAAACATATATATATATATATATATATATATGTGCCTACATATAGATGAGATAGACACAGGATAATTGTATGCTTTCTTAAAGCATGATACCTAGGGTGGTCAGAAATAGTATCTTCAATCACCCTGCCGAGGTCTCAAACTCACAGAAACTGCAGCTTTCCAAGGCAGTGGAAGTGAAAAAGCCACTGCTTTCTAAAGAACTGCTGCGAGGTTCAATGCTTTTGATGTTTTATGTCTACTTTGCCCATGTATGCTAGTTCTATTTATTAAGGTTTTTTCTTATGCATTATTTAAAGTGGAGGTAGGGTCTGACTCATTGCCCTCTTCCCAGGACGTTCACAGCTCATCACTTCCTGCTGCAAATGTCTTTCCCACACGCACTTGGCGCTCCAGAGAAACATGCAGTGAAGCAATCAAACCTGACCAGGCAGGGGTTCTTAAGCAGTGAGGGCCTGCACTTGTTCCCCGGAGGCAGCCCCAAGAACGCACACAGAAAAGACATCAAAGGGCCTGGCTTTCCTTGATTACAGCCACCCTGTCTTAAACTTGCTCCTCCCAACCTGCACGTAATGCCTGAAGGTCCCATTCATTTGCACTCCAATTATTCAGAATTACAACATTCTAATGCAGTAGACCTGACATTTATGCTGGGTTTTGTTGTTGTTGTTTTTTGGGTTTTTTTTTTTTTTTTCTTTTTTTTTGTAACAGTTTCATGGGAATCTCCTTTGGTTTTTTGGTTTTGTTTTGTTTTGGTATTTTAGGGAAGGGTCTATACAGCCTCCTAAGAGTTGGGCTTACTGGGGTGCGCCACCATGCCCAGTCCCAACTGTCTGAGGCTCGAATCCCCAGCTCCTATGCCTGCTGGCAGGCATTTTAATCTGCTGAGGTATTTGACCAGCCCTCATTAGGATCTTTAAATGCTGTGCAATTCACTGGTCTAACAGGCACAGTTCTAGAGTTTTTAGTACAGATATAGAAACAGAGCCATCACACCAAAAAGAAAGCCTGGACCAGCCAGGCGTGGTGGTGCATCCCTGTAACACCAGCACTCAGAGGCTGTGGCAAGGGGATCACTGTGAGCTCAAGGGCAGTCTGGGCTACATAGTGAGCTTAAGACCAGACCGAACTACATAGTGAAATACTGTCTCAAGCAAAAGAGAACAAAAGTACCCACCAGCGTCCCCCAGCCTCTAGGCAATGACTTACCTTTCTGTCTCCATCAGTCTGTACTAGACAGAGTCACACAATGTGAGGCCTGTGGAACCTGGCTTCTTCCACTCAGAATCCTACTCTCAAGGTTCATCTCTACTGGAGCACGTATCACTACTCTATTCCTTTCTTGTGACCAAGTAACTCCATTGTACAGATCCGCCACACCCTGTTTGCCACGCATTAGTTTCTGGGCTTTGGGGCAGCTCTCATTTCATAGCTATCATGAATAATGTGCATGTGTTTATGTGAATGTTTTCACTTCTCTCTCATGCTTCATGTCAAAACGTTATATACAGTTCTGGTTGTATCAGATTGCCCCGACATTTATCTTCTTATCATCTCTGTAAGTAATTTTTATGAACAAACTCATGAAATAAACAAGAATGCAGATAATAATGCTCCGTCTCTTTTCTGAAGCAGACCCAAGCCTACTGAACGCCAGCACTACTGTCGCAACTACCGTTTGTTTGTTTTCTCTGTGACAGGGTCCCACTATGTAGCTAGTCCAAGCCGATCTTAAACTCATGATAGTAGCCCAGGCTGGCGAAACTGAGGCAATCGCCCTGCCTCAGCCTCCTGAGTATCGGGATTACAGGCAGTACCTACCCCAGCTTTACGGTCTTTGTTAGAGTGCAGCTGATCTACAAGTACTGTATGCGCAACATTTGGCCAGCTGTTCATTGGTACTGCTGAGCCCTTCTAAAAATAAAACATAGGGCTGGGGAGATAGCTCAGGGGCACAAGTGCCTGCCTGGCAAGTGCAAGGTCCTGAGTTCGCTCTCCAGTTCCGCAAAAAAAGAGAAAAGAATAAATAAAAATAAAAATAAAACATAATGACATGTATTCCATCCACATTTCCATCTGGCTTCCCTGGCTATCTTGACTTATTGTACTCATTTGCCTGTAGAATTTAGGGGTTCTGAGGGTCAGACACACATCAATAGGCTTTTGATCATTCACCTTGCTAATGTTTAGGTCTAAATATCTCCCAGAAGCCCTTGTGTTAACAGATTGGCCTCCAGCCTGAGGCACTAGGTGGGGCTTCTTAGGTCACATGTCCAGAGATGGGGCTGCTGGAGGTGACCAGATCTTGGGGAGCTCTTTTCACCAGAGGATTCAACCCTGGGGCTGGGCTTGAGCTGGTTACAGGGACCTGAAAGGAAGGCCATACATATTCTAGTCCCAGCTCCTCCCTCCTCTGTTTTCTGGCTGCCTGGGTTGGACCATTTTCCTCTACCAGGCTGCTTTTTGCCATAAAGGTGAGGCACCTTCGCCTCGCCTTTAAGATGCATATACCAGCAGAGTGAAAAGACAACCCAGTGTGTGAAAAAATGTTGCCAGCTGGTCTTCAGATAAAGGAGTGGTATCTAGAATATATAAAGAACTCAAAAATATCAGATCCCTGAACTTAAAAGCCCCAATTGAAAAATGGACATTTGAGATGAGCACATACTTCCTAGATGAAGTACAAATGGCAAAGAAATCTATTAACAAATGTTTATCATTATTCATCATTCAATAGGTGCAAATATAAATATACTGACACTCTACCTCAACCTAGAAATCATGGCTATCATCAAGAAAACAACCAATAACAAAGGCTGGTGAGGCTGTGGGGAAAAGGAAGCCTTCTCTGTAGTTGAAACATCATACTATAGCAATGTACACACCCACATTCATAGACACATTCTCTGTAATAGCTAGATCTTGGAAATAGCCTCTCTTCCCATAAAGAGATAAATGGATAAAGAATATGTGTGTTTTAACACAATAGCATACTGCTCTGCCATAAAGAAGTATAAGCTTGTGGCCAGGCACAGTGGCACACGCCTGTAATCCCAGCACTCAGGAGGCTGAGGCAGAAGGATCATTGGGAGTTCCAGACAAGTCTGGGCCACAGAGTGAGCTCAAGACCAGCCTGAGTGCATAGTGAGACCCTGTCTCAAAAAGAGAAAAAGAAGAGGAAGAAGTGTAAGTTCAAGACATTTCTAAGTGAATGGCTACATCATGAAATCATACTCTTAAGTGAAATAAACTGGGCACACATTTAAATATTGTATTGTTTTTCTGGTGTGAAAAACCAAAAGGCAAGTAAGGACCAAAATGTATAATAGATACTGGGAAATGGGAAGAAATATTTAAATGGAAAGAGGGGTTGAAGGGAAGATAGGTGAATGGGGGAAAGAGAATCAGGTTACATCATGTACAGAAACAAATTTTCTGTGATCCATGTTATCACTATCTAAAATGTACCAATAAAGGTAATTAAAAAAAAAAAAAGATGCAGGTGTCAAGTATTTTGTGTAGTGATGAAAAAGTGAATAATACATTCAGGTTCCTCCTCTTTGCCCTCATCCTCCTCCACCACTACCCACTTTCTTTTTCTTCTTTTGATGCCAGGTCTCTCTTGGCAATCCAGGCTGGCCTCAAATTTACTATGTAGCCTGAGGTGGCCTCAAACTCACAATGAGTCTCCTGTCTCAGATTCTTGAGTGCTGGGATCACAGGTGTGCACCACCATGCCCAGCCGCTATGCACGCATCTTGTTACAATATCCAAAGGCTAATTCACACCTTGAGTCCTCCATGGAACCTTAAGTCACTTCTTCCTGGCCATACACACTGTGTTCTCTCTGTTCAAGACAGTGATCATTTGGCTGATCCTTCAGGAGGCAGTGACATCATGGTGGGAACTGCATGGCCTTTATGGCATATTTGTCACCTGTGGAATCCCTTCCCACAAAGAACTTCACTGCACATGTGACTGTGTGCCCAGGCTTTCTTTGGCTGAGGTAGCATTTGTTAACCAACAGATGCTACCTTCAAGAAAACTCCCTTTTCCTCTGCATAATTCAGGGTCAAAGGGAGGCACCCTCCATGGACATTGTGTCGGTGACATTTTCCTGCAAGGAGAGACCTTGTTCACTGGCCCCAGGAGGGCTGCCCAGGCCCGCCTTCCACTTCCCCAGCCCACAGAAGAGTATCAGAGCCATTGCCACTTCCAGAAATGCACTGGTGCCAGCCCCGGCAGGCTGTGCAAGGCCACCCACTGCGGCTCCAGGAACAGAATCCATGTTGCCAGGTCAGAGGAACCAGATCCACCCAGAGGGACGACTTGGAACCTCAGAGTGCTGAGAATCCAGGAAGCTCCTCTTCATGTGACACCGCAGGGAGTGGGCCTGATTATCCCAATTTCTCCTTCAGTAATATTCAACCTTGGCACCGAATCAACAGAACATGGGGGTGGCAGTTTCCGTTGTTTGGATCTTTTGCTACTACACAGTACACATAATGGTAAAACTATTAAGCAGCAGATATTGCCCTCTCTGCTTTTACTAAGTACAAAGTTACTTCTTTGTTCCCCCTATAGCAAAATGCATACATCAAGAATGTAATTGGATTATATTCTTGAGGAGAAAAGCCACAATATTTTTTCCCTTTTGATAATAGTTGAATATTTCTAGAAACTTTCAAAAATCATCTACAGTCAAGGAAAACTGTAATTTTGGGAGGGAAATCGGACTCTTGGGAACAGCAGGCATGAAAATCTGCACCCAGAAAGTTAAGTTCTGCTGCTTTCCAAACACCCAAGGGGGAGCTGCAAAGTTTGCTTTTGTTTAAAGATGGCCTGTGTCAGCCAGCGCCCTGGGTCTCTGTTGACAATATTCCTCTTACGGCAATCTTGTTTTTTTAGCCACTTTATCGTCATCATGGGAAAAACACAGGGAAGGTTCCAAAATGAGAACTAGGGAGGCTGGAGTTCCACAGAATACATACCCTCACACTCTAATCTTTGCATTGGCAGAACACCGCCATTCATGGCCTTGGCTTGGCAAATCTTGTGTAAAACATGACCCTTGACTTAAGGTACAAGGTAAACTTACTGACTTCTGAAAGCCCTCGGTGGGTGTGCGGCCAACAGAAACTTGGACACAGCCTCTGCTGTGTGAAACCTAACTTGGAATGTATTTTTCTGTCCTAATATTTTTCCTAGTACATGGGCAGCTCAGGACCATCCTCTTTCCACAGATTTCACAATTAGTATCCAAATTGCTGAGAAGTCTGAAAAGAGCTGGTATTCAAAAACCAACTACTGGTGGACTTTGAATAACATGAACTCTGTGGGGCCAATTAGGTTTTTTCAGTGGACAAAAGCAAACATAAATTAGAGCAATTAAGCAAATGAAAATGATCAAAAGGAATTCGTGGGCAAACTTTCCAAACAGATTATTTTCCATTATATAGGTACAGCATTCATTTTAATGAGTCCAACATCTTCAAAATTACTGTACTGTACGCAAGCAAGACCTCGGGCTACAGCATACAGAGGAACAAACGTGATAGTTTCTTCTTAAAAATCATTTGCTTCAAAGGGATGCTTACATTGAGTGTATTCACAAGCAATAACAAATAATTGCTGGGGCTATGGGCATAGCTCTGGGGTGGAGCATTTGCCCCCCACGCACAAGGCCCTGGATTTAATTTCAAGGTAAGGAAAGGCACACAGAGACAGAGGAAAGCTGGCCCTGGGTTCAGCCCCCAACACCAGAGAAAGAACGATGCAGAGACAGAGAAGAGTTGGTGGCCAGATACTTTTCCCAGTTGCAGCTGGGAGGAGGAGGGGGATAAATATTGTCTAATCGAGCCATCACTTTCATTGCAACCGTCCTGCAATCTATATAATGAAAGTGGAGAGATATTAAATGTCCGTTCGACATCTGCTAGTGTCTGAACGATGCGTCCCTTCCAAATCTGTGTTGAAATTTCATCATCAAGGCAGCAGCAATGGGAGGAGATCTTTAGGAGGCGATCGGGCCATGAGATCTCCACCCCTACGGATCAAATCAGAACCTTACAACCGGGCTGCAGAAAGCTGGCGGAACCTTTTCCTGTGTGGGTGAGGATACAGTGAGAAAATCCTCACCGGGCCTAGTGCCAGGGTCTGGCTCTTGGACTTCACAACTTCTGGAGAAAGAAATTTCCAGTCTTCGTAAACTACTCTATGTCTGGTGTTTTGTTATGACATCGTAATCTCACTCAGTCCTCTCTGATCCCTATGCCACTCGGGCATGCCAGGAAAATCATCTCCTAGTAGGACAGTCGTGAAGAAATGAGGCCCGGACAGCCTTCATGTGTATTAGTAGACACATATGTCCAAGGTGCAATGCTGACACAGAACAAAATTCTTGATTAAAATATAATGACTTGCCTTTTTTAAACTCCCCCCTTGGGCAACATACTTCTTGATCATCTCCCCACCGCTAGGACTGCCGTGGTTTGAAGATGGGTTGCTCCTGAAACTCATGCTGAAGCATTGGCCCCACCGTGGGTTGCTAAGAGCGGAGGGATCCCTCCTGACTATAGGGACCAGAGTGGTGTCTTTGTCAGATAACTAGGATGTGACAAGGCTGCCAGGATGCAGCTCCCATGTTGAACACCAGTGGCCTTTTAAGAACATGCAGAGTCAGAGGAGACACAGAGCACACGCCACGTGCTGTGCTGCCTTAGGGCTCTGCCGACAAGACGGCCTCCCCGGACATGGCCCCTCACTTCAGCCCTCCAGAATTGTACACAGAACACACTCCTCTTCTTAGAAACTTTCCCAGCCTTGGGGGTTGGCAAGATGGCTCAGCGGTCTAAATAGCTGACAACTGTGGGGACTGCGGTTCAAATCCCAGCACCAAATGCTGCGCCAGCCCCACCCCCAGGGCAGGCTGACTTGGCCATAATGTAAAAGAAAGAAAAGAGACTTTCCCAGCCTCAAGAATTCCACTATAGTAACCAAAACTAACGCAAGGACCACCTTTTTCCAACCTATTTTAAGGTGTATAGTCTCCTTCTGTGTTCTTCTTTCACATGGGCTTCCCCCAGGTTTGTGCCCTTGATCCCTTTCCTGTGCCCTGGGTGCTCCCTGGAGGTGTCCACATTCTCTCTGGGTTCTGACATTCTCACCATTTACTTTCCCGTGGACTCAGACTCACAGCTCACTGCTCCCACCAGCCATCTCCATCCAGATTGCAGCAAGTTAGTGCTGGCCCCGGACACCAGCTCCTAATCCCTGAATCTACACATTTTACCTTCTTTGGGAACAATCTTTGCTGATATGATGAAGGGTTACTGGAATACAAAGATCCTCCTGGGTCACCTCAGTACTTCCTAAATAGAATCACAAGCGTCCTCTGAGGGGGACAGGGGACACTGAGAGATATAGAACAAAGGGCAGCAGGACCAGAGGTAGTGGGAACAGCGAGGTGACCAAAGCCGGAGAAGGCCCGCAGCCACCAGAGCTGGAAGAGGTCAACAGGGGAGTCCCCTGAGGCCTCCAGAAGGAATCAGGGCTGCTGACTCTGATTTTGGCCCAGTGGTAAGGATTTGGGGCTCTCAACTTCCAGAACTATGAAGAATAAATTTCTGTTGTTTTTATACCACTGAGTTTGTGGTCATTTGTAACAAAGGCCGCAGTAAACTGACACAGTACCACATTAATTTCGTAGGACAGCCCTAACCACTACTGTCGAATGAATGACTTAAACAAAAATGCATTTCCTCACCCATCTGAAGCCCGAAGCCCGAGATCACCATGTCTCCAGGGGCGGTGCTTTCTAAGGGCTTGGAGAACTCCAAGTCCTGCCACTCTCCCCCCATTCTTGTGGCTTCCTCGCAATCTCCGGCCTTCCTGGCTTTTGCTACACCAGTCTGGTCTCTCTGCCTTGGTCTTCTCATTTCAACTTCTTTCATTCATGACCCAGTGTCCAAATGCTCCTTCCTGTTGTGGACAGGAGCATACTGGGTTAGGGTCCGCTTTTAACCTCAGCATCTGTAAAAATTCTTTTTTCTTTTTCTTTTGTATTTTAGTACAGGGTCTACAGGGTCTCACTGCCCAGAAGTGATTTAGTGATCCTCCTGCATTCAGCCTCCCAAGCGTGCGGATTACAAGCACACTCCACCATCTGTAAAAATTCTATTTCCAAACAAGCTCCTACCCACAGGGACCCAAGAGTTAGAACTTCAATACTCCTTGAGGAGACACAATCCAACCCATAATCTCAAATTCAGCATTAACAAAATAATCTCTCATCCTTTAAGAAAAATTGTTGCTCTTTCTATCATCCAGAAATGACAAGACAGCACCACCAAGAAGGATCCAGAAGGAAATCTCACCCTTGACTCATTTTTCTGCTGAGCTCAACACCCAATCCTGCTTGCCTGGTCTCTTGAGGACCTCACGGGGCCTCTGCAGCTCCTCCTCCCCACCTCTCCAGCTAATGCCTCTAGCTAGGAGCCCAAGTCCCTTCACTGGGGCCACTGCACCAGGCTCTTTCCTCCTGTCTTCACCTCACCTTTGCTCTCCTATCTTCTCAGCGCCTTTGAATCCAGGGACTGAGTCTCATTCACCTGGGGACCCCACAGGGCTCACAGAGCATCTGTCAGGAAGATACTTAGCAAATGGTGATCACTGAATTCATCCAGAAACTGTGTTAGGGTCCAAGTCATAGCTCAGTGACAGATCTCATCTAGCATGCACGAGGCTCTGGATTCCACTGGCAGCACCACATACAAGACAAAACAGTCTCACAAACATAGCCAAAAAATGCCATTTGGAGTCATCTATGGGCATTGGAAATAAATTCTCTCGCAGGAACAAATGTTGTAACCATAGTTCCTAGAATGAGTTCAAGTGCTATGGTTATATCCTATTAAAGAGAGTTCTAGAGCAAGGACATCACTTGGTCCCTTGAAACCAACACTGCTTCTGTGTTCCTTGAAAGTTTGTTCATGTGTAGTGATACTGGAGACTGAACCCAGGGCTTCACACTGAGGTATATGCCCAGCCCATTTTCACTTTCTGTTTTTGAGACAGGGTCTCACTAAGTTACCCAGGCGAGGCTTGACTTTGCTTTCTTTCTGCCTCAGCCTCCGACTGCAGGGATTACAGGTGTGCAGCCCACCCTCAGACTGGAAGTTTTGGTAGTTTTCGCGCTTATGGGTAGGTGCTCCAGTGCCTATGGCTCATTGTCCTTGGGTAACCTTCTGCTTTCCATTATTTTTAGGATTACGTCGTCTCTCACACTTAAGATGTAAGCTGTTAAAAGTTAGTGTCACTGATCTTTGAGTGTCCAACTGCACATGATCTACTGTGAGTGAGGCAGGATAGATACTGAGTGTGGAGATGTCATGGCCATCAACAACCACTCACCTACTACGTAAGGGAAAACAAAACTTGAATCATATTAACACTTCATCTAATATACGTGATTTAGATGAAGGACATCAGAAAGGCTTGGTTTCAAATTTCTGCCACCTGCTGGCCTGTAACTTGGGACAATTTACACAGCTCTCTAAGGCTGTTTGCTCAGTGCTCATGTGGGTCACATACTTTAGAACCTTCCTTCAGGACAGCACTAAGAGCTGAGCTCAGGCACGTGGAGTATAACAATAGCTGCTGCACGTGAGTGCTCACTGAGTGGGCACTCTTGCCGTCAGTATCATGTTTCATTCCTTGGCTTCCTGCTTGTAGAGCCCTCTCTTCGAGATCCTCTTCCTCCTCACTATTGTCACCATCACCATGAACATAGCTTACGGATCCTGGAAGAAAGTCTCCTGTGTTTTTGTGCTTGTGGGGGTGCTGGCTCTGGAAGGATTCCACACAAGATTGCCCCCGGTAGATCTGAGACTTCTCCCATCAACCAGGACCTGAAGACTGGAAGTCTTGGCCGGCTTCTGGGGCTGTGATCAGGTGCTGTGTTCTGCCTCTGCATTCCTTCTCTGGCCACCTGCTGCACAAGCAGCTCGGAGCCCCCTCCACAGGCTTCCAGCTGGAGCACAAGGCTGGGGCAAGAGGCCAGCATGCTATGGCATTTCCCATCAAATGGTACCAACTCCCGGCAGCAGTAGCAGGGGTCCGAAGCCACAGGAACTTGAAGTGAGTAGTTTACAAGAATGAAACCAAAGGATACCATCCTAAAAACCAGCAGGGAACTACTGCCAAGTCCATTTCCTCACACCCAGAATTTCTGAGTAAGAAAGAAAGATCTCAGAGGTCTGCTGGATTATTTTTCTCTTTCCTCCACACCAGGCCAACTTCTCCTGGTGGGAAGCAGTAGCAAAGTCAGTGAGCAAGAACTGTGAATTACTGTCATACGATCGAGGTCACCGGGCTTGTCCTGAGTGTGACAAAGAAATGTTCCACTAGCACATGCAAGGCCAAGGCCTACTCCAGGCCATGTTGGAGACCTGGGGAATTCAGCAATTAAGAAAGCAAAAGGAACAGAAAGGGAGAAAAGGAAAAAGAGAGGACAGGGAAGGAAGAGGAAAAGGAAAAGCACCTCCCTTTGTCTCCCCTGCCCTGCACACAGGAAGTGCGGAGCTGGTGGCCAGCGTGGAAGAGAACAAGCTTCCAGGATGGAGGTTTGTGGGTGCAGGAAGGCTGTTTTCCCTCGATCCCTTCCTAGCACTCAATCTTTCTCTCCTAGTTTTTATCTGTTGCCACAGCTTCTCCTTTGAGCTCTAGACTAGTGTAATGATATCCCACTGGTTGGATACAAGAAGGACCTCAGGCTTGACACGTTTAAAAACAATTTAAGGTCTGCTGCTTCCTTAGGGTCACAAGGCCAACAGATGCACCCCCTGCTCTCCAGGGCGCTAAGATCAATCACCTGAAGTCATTTTGGACTCCACGCTGCCTGCTCTATGCTGTATCCGCAGGTGGGTCAGCTCTGCCCACAGCCCACACCCTACCATCTCTGCTGGTCTTCCCTGGACTGTTCTGGTCACCGCCTCTCACCCTGTCTAATGCTCTCCCGACTCCCACACCTGTCTCTCCACCTCCCCACCCCAACACCTCTGTCCCTAAGGAGTCAGAGAGGCTCTGGAGTGAAATGTGGGTCAGACCCTGAGCGCCTTTACATAAGTCCTGACACCAAGGCTCCCCATGGGTCACCAGTTTCGAGTCCGGCCCTTTTGGTTTCCTCATGGCCTCCCTTGCTCTCCCTTCTGTTCCACTCAGGCAACGTCTGGCTCGGTTCTTGTCCGGAGCACTCAAGCTGTTTCCACAGCTCGGTCACCACTCCCTGGAGTATAATGTGCAGCCGCTCCCAGATCCCAGCATCCTTCACACCATTCCCACCTCTGCTCCCACATCAGCTCACCAAAGAGCCTTTCCTCACCACCTGATCCAAAGCAGCCATTCCTCTCCCTTGTGGCCAAGGCCCCAGCCCAAGTCAACCTGCAGCTCTTTTTAGTTTATTTGCTTTTTATGTATTTAGTACAGGGTGTAGGTGTTGGGGATATAGCTCAGTAGAATAAGCGCTCACCTGGCAAACACAAGGACCTGAGTTCATCCCCACTTTTGCAAAAAAAAAAAAAAAAAAAAAAAAAAAGAAAGAAAGAAAGAAAGAAAGAAAGAAAGAAATAGTACAGAGTCTACAGGGTCTCACTAAGTAGACTGATCAGACTTATAGTGATCCCTCCTGTTTCAGCCTCCCAAGTGCTGGGATTATGGGCCGCCACGCCCAGTCTCAATCACTGTCTCAGCGCAGCACCTGGGGGGACGGGGCTGGCACAGCAGACCAGGGTTCAAACCCCAGCTGCTGCACTCTGCCTACGCAGGTGCTTTAGTCCACTGAGCTATCTGGCTGGCCCTAGCCTGCAGCACTTTCTGCACTACCTGAGTTATACTCTTTTTAAAATTAGTTCATTATCTGTTTCCCCACCTGTTGCAAATGCAGATGCATATTATCTTGTTCGTTGTACTCCCAGAGCCTATAATAGCCTCGCATATTATAATTATTCAATAAATATGAGATTAGTTAGAAAGAACTTCCTATAATCAGAACTTGAGTTTTATTTTCAAAGAGATGAGAGACATACCCTGGCTGGAATCACACTTGATGATCACTAATGTCCCTGGATTTTACTGCTGTCACACGCATTTCTACCCTTTTACCAGTAGGGCCAGGCCACCTTTCATAATCATAAGACCACCCACGGCCCTCCAGATGGGGCTTTTGAATCAGGCAGAAACACTGCTACAAATCACCATTTCCTAGTCCATGACCACCGCAGAGCTAGATGGCTCACTACACTGGACGATAAGTAGAAATGAAAGGCACTGTGACACTATAGCACTCTAAAAAAGGCATGTCACATTTTAAATGATACAATACTCAGTGTATCGGCATGGCATGGGCAGCCTGCAGGTGGGGTCACCAAGTGCACGGCTAGAGGCCGGGTGGCCTAAGACAACTTTGCAATCTTCTATGCTTCTGCCTGCTACTTGCAGAATTGGGGTAAAGCCTCTGACGTCCACCGTTGCCCTGTCTTGGGGAGGCAGGCATGAAAATCCAACAGGCACACTATGCCCATGCCCTGCCTGAGTGCTCGAGGAGACTGAAAATAGTCTCTGGCACTAAGCTGCCTTAGGTCTAAACACACTGTCGATTCCGCCCTGCACACTGCTCCGTTCTACGACCTCATACAAACCCCAAAGCCCTCACTGAGTTGCATGCCAGAAAGCACCCCGAGCCTGGGCCAAGTGTGGGCCAGGAGCCACCCGTGCTCATAAAGCAGCCCACACAGAGGAGCCGCTGCATGCAGGGAGGGGCGGCGGCCTGGCCGAAGCATCCTCTGGGGAAGCACAGCTGGCTGGACTCGTGCCCCATGCCAGGTCTGCGGGGCTTCTGAGTTCCCGGCAATCTGCTCTCCACGCATCACCAGCATCTTGTCACACCTCATGCAAGAAGGTCACAGACCCACTTTGGGTTAAACACTCTCGAAGCTTCCTGGAAACCCGCTGGCAGCCGCTGTTGTATTTTGAGAATAAACTATGTGATTTACATGGCTTCCAACAAGCGCGGTTTCTCTTCCAGCAAAGAGCAGCTTGCTCAGCTACAGACCAGGGACAGTGGGAACTTCTCCCTGCTCGCTGCCGAGGCTGCGGAGGCCACAGACTTGATGGTGGTGGTTCGGGTGGCAGGATCAGCTGTGCATCCCCAAAACAAAAACGAAATACAGGTGGCAGGAAAGAGCCCTGCAGGCATGACCTGGAGCCTGTACTCCCTCCCTTCCACTGGGTCAAGGGCTCAGCCCCTCTGTCTGGGTTCAAGATCATATATTTTATGGCCTTTGGCAACATTTTCGTAAGCATTTTGTTAGGACGGTGGCTCATTCCTGTTCCCAGACTTTTTACCTTGGCATAGGCCAGCACAGCTAGGTAACTGCTCTCCCTCCTAATTAGTCTTATTAGATTACACGTAAAGGCTTGGACTGCCATGTGAGGCCCGCAAGTCGGTGACAAGGAGAGGCTTAGCCCATAAATGATTAGGTCTGCCCAGGATTCTGGGGGCTGGCTGTGTAAACGGAACAACAGTCCTTGGCCTGCTGACACAGCTGCATATAGTGCCCGCTCGCCCGAGCCCTGAAGGAGATTCAGTTACAGTGCAGAAAGCACAACAAAGACAGGAAACAGATCAGCATACTGCGGGGCTCATACCCTCCCAGGGGAGCTCCGTGGACTTCTAGGCTGCAGATGTTTTTGACCCTGCCTTGGAGAATGTCCGCAATTGCTCGCGTCGATTGAGGTGGGTACAGTCATCAGGCCAAGCAACTCCATCAGACAGTGGCCCAGAAAAGGGGCAATTGAGTTCCTTATCTCAAGAATAAAGAGAGGGGACTGTTCAAATGGGTGGCAAGTTTTGATGGGCTTTGCTGAACAGCTGGGAAACACACTCGTAAAGTCTCATACGTTTGCTTAGAGGAAGGAGTGAATGGAACAATCTAGATTCTGCACGGAGATCTTGGAAGTTAGTCTCTAGGGCTGCAGGGCACCCCAGTCCTGTCCTCCAGGAGGAGGAGCAGAAGGAAAACAAGCCTCATTCATTCAGCATTTTTCAACATCGTTGCCAACAAAAACTGGATCCCTGACTGCTTGGAGCTCATGATGAAGGGGCTGGCATATCCTCCTGGCAGGATAGAGGAAGTTTAAAAAAAAAAAAAAAAAATCACAGTAAGTTTGCAGACT
This sequence comes from Myocastor coypus, assembly GCA_004027025.1. Lineage (NCBI taxonomy): Eukaryota > Metazoa > Chordata > Mammalia > Rodentia > Myocastoridae > Myocastor > Myocastor coypus. The sequence continues at coordinate 14,634 of PVJA010030775.1, forward strand.
GGAAATTCATATTTTTAAAATTCTTCTGACTGAGTTACATAAATATGTCCAGTGCTGCATAAAGCTGTGGTTGCCCAGAGCCACTGAGTTCTCTCTGTAGCAGAGGGACCCACGATGTCCTGCCAGAAGAGCTTGGGCAACAGGACGGTGAGTGCTGGAGAAACCTCAAGCCCAAAGGCTGGAAGGAGAGAGCCGCTCAGTGTGCTGGCGATCTGTTTGCAGTTAGTTTACTGTTCTGTTTTGGTACAAAATGACTCATTCTTCAGAATGTTCTCAGAGGACCCAAGACTATCACTAATTTCTGAGCATACCTTGGAACAGCTCAGCAAGCCATGATCATTGTAACCGCTACTGAATTCAGGCTTGTACGTGAGCGGATGTGGGCTTCCGGTCATGGCCAGCACCTGAGCTGCTGGCCACTCAGGGCCTGAAGACACGTGAGGGCCACACAGCAGGGACAGCAGCAGCAGCAGCAACAGCAGGCTGGAGTGATCAGGCCACAGGGGCCAACACCACTGTGAGTCGCAACAGCCAGGGCCCTCGGAGCTGATGAAAACT
>PVJA010030775.1:15291-25517 GCA_004027025.1 Myocastor coypus
ATATATATATATATATATATATATATATATATATATATATATATATATACAGACTTCACTATTTGGTCTGTCCCACCACTGAACAAGGCCACCCAGTATAAGGGACTGCAAGGAGATCTTACGAGTTAGTCTCTAGAGCTGCCGGGCCCCCACCCCTGTCCCTCTTCCTAACCTTGGAGCTCCTCTGTCTCATCTTCGACTGGCAGGATTTAGAGTCAGAGGTCTTCCCTCTGTCCAGCCACCCTCCAACACCCGTCTCTCTGATAAAAGGTCTCTGTTCCTCTCTGTGCCCCCATGATCCCTGCACAAGACTCAATCCGCACAGCGCATACAGAACCTCTTCTGCTGCCCAAGTAACTGGTGGAGAGAGGTGAGCTGCCCAGATTCTCAAGAAGATTCTGGACTGATCTGGAACAGGACAGCTCTCAGGCACAGGCAGAGGGACTTCCTTTGTCTTACAATGTGAAGGAGACTGGGCGTGGTAGCTTAGGCTTGTAATTCTAACACTTTGGTGGTTGAAGGTCAAGGCATTATAAGACCTTGGAGAGAGAGAGAGAGAGAGAGAGAGAGAGAGAGAAAGAGAGAGAGAGAGGGAGGAAAAGGGCAAATGCTATAGTCTGTTTGTCTGCAATAGGCCTGGAGAGTCACCCATCGTGTACTCTTTGGAGTTAGGCAGTGCACAGGCCTACCTTGTATCTCACTTGAGACAGTTGGCATGCACAGATCCTGAGATGCTTGTGGAGAATGAATCTATAAGTAAAGTCCTAAATTGGACAGCTTTCCCTGGGAAAGCTTGAAGCAGGAAATGCGTTGGATGGCTGGAAAAGATGCATGGGTGTAAAACTGGGTGGAGACACCAGGGTGCTGCGGCTCATGTGCTTTGAGTGGTCTCCCAAGGGCTGTATGTTGAAATAGCTTCCCTCAGTGAGGTATTAAGATGGTGGAACCTGAATCTGACTTTGGTTTGGAGGCGGGGCCTTTAGGAGGTGATCAGGGTTAGGAAAAGTCAACAGGATTGTGCTCCACTGCTGAGTTATCAGGGTATGGTCCTGAAGAGGGGACAATTTATATCTTTTGCTAATGATGCCCTGCACCAGATCTGTCAGCAAGAAAACCATCAGCAATGGGGGCCTAAACCTTGCACCTCAAGAACTGTGAGCCAAAATAACCATCTTTTCTCTGTAAAATTCCTAGCTTCCAGGTACTTCATATTGTAACAAAAAGCAGACTACCACGAAGAGTGTCCTGTTACAATACCTCCACCTCAAAACTCTGTAAGGCCAAGAAATCGGTTAGGAAACCTGAGTGCAATCTTCTCCGCACACCTAGGGAGTTTTAAGGTGGAGATACTGTAACAGAACACTCCTTGTGGTAGTCTGCTTTTTGTTACAGGATGAAGCTTCTGGAAGATGAAGGGTCAGAAGCTTCAGTGGCAGAAGTGGATCCAGGACCAGATTCAACTTCCCAACTCTTCCAGGCCTCTTACCTCTGAGGCAGAAAGGGAGAAGAGAAGGAAAAGGGATGGTTAGGACCTTCTCGAAGGAGGGCACTACTGCTCAGGAGGCCAGCCCTAAAATTAATCTGAACACCCACTAAAACCCATGCTCACAGGGGCCTGGCGGGATGGCTCCGTCTTCTAAAGCACTTGCTTGGGAAAGCTTGGGTGGCTTCAGGGTCCGAGGTTTGATCCCCGGCACCACATGCTGTGTCAGCCCTGCCCTCGTGGTGGGCTGAGCCGGCCATAAAAATGAGTGAATAAACAAATAAAGGTTCTGAAACAAGAAAAAAATAAATACAATAAAAAATCGTAAAAAAAAAAAAAAAAAAAAAAAACATGCTCAGAGCACATATTATTTATCAGACTGCTGTCTCTCTCTTCATTATCCTGTTTTTCAGTCAACCGCGGTGAGCTCTCAGAACTTCCCAGAGAACCGTTAAGGATCTCTCTTAAAGAGAGGCAAGGGGTGAGTGAGGACTGATTAGCCCACCAAGGCCTCCACTGCACTAATGCATCAAGAGAGAAGAACGCATAGGGCTCAAGTGTGCAGCACCAATAAAACAGGAACATAGGAAGACTTTTTTTTGGTTTCTTGGACAAGAAATGTCACTTAATGCATGTGGAACCCCTCCGCTGTCATCAGGAATAAAATTCTGGCAGTCTCCTACCTATTTTTTGTTCTTCTCCCCCTACAGCCCCTTGGAATGGGCCACTTGGGAGAGAGACTCCAATTCTCCATTTTCTAGACACCCCTAGTTTTATGGACTTGTCTCACCTTTTGAATCTCTCACCCCCACCCCAAGTTTCATTTTTCACATCAGTGAAAAGGCCCTAGCCAAGGGGCTAAGAAGCTTTTCTTCCCAATGGAACAAAATTCAGGAATTTATCTGTCTTACGGCCTTGCGTCAAGCTAAATTATGCTACCTGGGGATGTTGCCAAAATACAGGTCTGTTCTCTGCTTTGAATCAAAAAACCACCAGTGGTAACCTCACGTCCAGATAGCTGAGATTAAAAACACCAGCTTATGACGAGTTTCACAAATGACTGTGGCCAAGCACACTACACCTTCAACACAGCTTTTCTGCCAACTTGAATACTGACCCTCAAGGGAACGTGTGCAGGCTGCCCCGGGCCCAGTCTCTCTGTGATGAGGTGGCCTTCCCATGTGAGCTGGAGACGACCCTGCGACCAGCCTCCCCGTCATGAAGTAATTCGCCAAGTGTCTCTCTTCCTGTGTCTCCCAGGTCCATGTCACTCCTGCCTTATGGCTTGGAGACAGGGTGTTTGCTCTGGCCAACCTGCCAGACACAGGGGTAGTGGAGGCCCCACATCCAGCCGTCATGGTGCGTGGCCTGGATGTCCTCATGGGCATGTTTCTACGGGGGCCAGGGGGGGAGAGACCCTGTCTTTTTTGCTTAGTAAGTGATGGGTTATCTTCCAGCGAAGGCTGGGGACTGGGGGGACCACACCAGGCCCTGTATTCCCTGGACCTGTCCCTTGACCCATTTATTTGAGGGATAAACTGATCTCCAGTCTTTTTTTTTTTTTTTTAGTGATTAAAAAATGCTAATATCATCTGTGGTTAGCCCAAGGATATTTAATTTTTTTCTCTTCCAGTAATTTAAAATACAAGCTTTTATAAGCATAGGTAAAACAGCTCAACTAGATATGCCCATTCAAGCCACAGGTATAATTAATACTTTTTTCTAGTAGCCATGCTAACAACATAACAAGAAACAAATTAAACAAAAATTTGTTTGGGGCCCAGCTCAGTCCACCCTAAGGACAGGGCTGGCACAGCATGTGGTTCCAGGGATCAAACCAAAGTCCCCAGGTGCTTTAGACTGCCGAGTTATCTCACCAGCTGTGAAATTATTTTTAAATATAGTTTTACCTGCTTGACACCCAATACTATCATCTCAACATGTAACTAATATAAAAATCATTATGAGAAGAGCCAGTGACATAGCTCAGCAGAATAAGCACTTGCTTAAGCAAGCGCAGGGACCAGGGTTTGATCCCTGGCACCACATGCCACGCTGGCTCCACCCCCCAGGCATACTGAGCCGGCCACCAAAACCAGGCATGGTGACAAATGCCTGTAATCCCAGCTCTGGGGAGGCTGAAAACAGGAGGATAACTACAAGTATGAGCCATGTAATGAGACCCATTGGGAGCCATTGAAGCTGGAAAAGTGGTCAAATGTGTGTGTAAGTACCTAAAGCTGAGAAGCTACCTCCGTCCTGAGATGAGCATCCTGACTGGTTAATGTCAGCGATTAGTCACTAGGCAACCTTGTGTCACATGTTCCTAACTTGGCAAAGGTATAAATAAGCATCCATACATATTGTTGCTCATGGTGGTCGTCTTGCCAACCAGGCAGACGGGGCAGCACCTAACCCAGCTCTGTGTACTCCTCTATCTTTTCCTCATTCCTGCTGCCATTTCTCCTCAGGTACAATGGATCACACTGAGGCCCACAGATCCTTAGAAGACTCTGTATCAAACTTTTTTTTTTTTTTTTTTTTGAAGAACCGGGGACTGAACCCAGGCTCTTGTGCTTGCTAGGTAAGTGCTTATTCTGAGCTATCTGCCCAGCCCCAATTTAAAAAAAATTACTGAGATATTTTATATTCCTGAACTAGGTTTTTGTTTTGGTTTGAGTTTGTTTGTTTGTTTTTTGTAGTACCAGGGATTGAACTCAGGACTCTGTGCTTGCCAGGCAAGTGCTTATTCTATTGAGCTATCTCCCTGGCCTGATATTTTTATATTCTTTTATTATTATTATTATTATTTATTGCATAATAAGTCTTTCAAATCCAGGGTGAGCCTTAGACCTACTAGAAATCTCAATGTGAACACATTTCCAAGGGCTCAGTAGTCACAGGCAGCTGTGGCAGGTGGCCCCAGAGCAAGGTCATGCAGAGAACTGGCTCCCACCCATTGGCTCCGAAAGCTCAGAGAAAGGAGGATAAAATGTTAGCTCAGATAGACACAGTGGGACACACCTATGATCCCTGCACTCAGGAGGCTGAAGCAGGACTGTTGTAACTTCCAGACAAGCCTGGCTACACAGTAGGTTCAAGTCCAGCCTGAACTTTATTTGGCAAGACTTTGTCTTCAAACCTCCCTGCCACCCCTGAAAAAGAACATTAACCAGGCCTTCTGTACTATAGGGTAGCAACAGAAGTATATTGAAAGGTATAGGTACTGGATATAGATATTTATTTAGACCAATGGTTCTCAACCTATGGGTTGCGGGACGGGGGGGGGGCGTCGAATGACCAAAACACAGGGGTCGCCTAAAGCCATTGAAAAATGTTACTTATTACATTCTGAATCATAACTGTAGCAAAATTACAGTTTTGAAGTTGCCACCAAAATTATTTTTTGGTTTGGGGTCCCCGCAACATGAGGAACTGTATTGCGGGGTCACGGCATTAGAAAGGTTAAGAAACACTGATTTAGACAAAAATAAATAATAGTGTACCTAAGCCACTCTCAGGTCCTTTCAATTCTATGTCTTTTTAGATGGTATGCAGCATCATGTACTATAGCTAAATAATTCAAGAGTTCTTCTCTCTCCTTTTTAGGTAAGGAATGGGACTGTAGTACTTAATAATGCTGGAATATGGTCTGGCATTCCCTCAAAAATTAAACACACAACTCAGCAACTCCACTCCAAGGTGGAAGAGAAATGGAAACACACATGCGCACAAAGACATGCCTCAGCATCCACTAAAGCATTATTCCCAATACCCAAGAACAAGAAACAGTGCAAATGCCCCCGGGTTAGGAGCAGATACATGAAATGTAGCACATCCATGCGGTGGAGAATTATCCAGCAGGAAGAAGGAATGGAGTCCTGACTCACGCTGCAGTGTGGATGGTCCTCAGGGATACTACGCGAGGTGAAATAAGCCAGCCACAAAACGACTCACGGTAAAGCTGAATTTCTATAAAACAGCCACCAGAGACAAGTCTGTTATGAATAGCCAAGCAACCACCAACAATGAGGCGTGATGGGCGCTAGAGAAGGGGAGGACAGCTGCGCTGCACAAAGTTTCTTTCAGGAGCGATGACAGTTTTCTAGGCCCATCTTGGTGGCAGCGGCACCAGCTTCAATAGTGAAAACCACGAATATTTTAAAGGAGTTAAGTGTGTCACAGGTATGCACCTCTACAGGACTGCCCTAAAGTGATGGAGGAGGATTTCTGCCTCAGCACCACACGGCTGTCATTCTGTCGCCAGGCTATGAGTGTGACCACGTGGAAATGGGTGCGTAAACATTGTACTGCTATATACGACAGCTGCCTTGTTGAAACCTGAATGTTTCTGTCTTTGAGAAGGACAACGGAGGCCGCTCCAGTTTGATTTCTCCCTACCCAGCACTTGTCATCCCAGCACTCGGGAAGCTGGGGCAGGAGAATGGCCCTGAGTGGAAGGCCTTTAGCAGATGGTGTACATGATGAGTGCAAGGCCAACCTCGATCATAGAGCAAGGGACTGTCTCAGCAAAGCAAGGAGGAAAAATAAATACAAGTGCAATACCTCAGGTGTCGGCCCTCCCTGGCACCAATGCAGGAATCAGGTCTTTGTGCAGCTGCTCCCTGGGGTGAAGGGGAGGAAAGGGGAGTGGGCGAGAGGTGGCAGGCCGTGCCCAGGCTCCGACTGAGACAGTCCCCTCCTCTGCCATCCTGCTGCAGGCTGCTCAGCCCTCTCACCACTTGTGCCCTGAGGCTGGCACCTTCTGCACCAGTGCTTGCAGAAAGCCTGTATTTGCCCCTGGAGAGCACGAGACTTGCCGTGTTCTGCTTATGCTCCTTTTACAATGCTGTCACAGGTTTGTTGTCATCTTGTTTTTCCCCTGGATCATAAATGCTCCCTAGCGTAGCTGTGGATGACAGGCAAGGGGTGCAGACTGCAGGCTGGAGATGGAATGGAGCAAGGCGTTTCCCAAGCACCCCGAGGCCCTAGGTTTGAGGTCAGCAGCACAGAAAATAACTCTGGAAAAGCGCTTTACTGTCCGGCTACCACTGCCAAGTGAAGAGCACTGAGCAGCTATCTACCAAACCAGAAGTACTAGGTCTGTTAAAATCAAGGTCTGAAGTCACTGTCAGCAAAAGGCTCAACACAGTGAACCACTCAGCAGGTGTGTAAACTCGAGGGCCCAGGGACTCCCTCCCCACCCAGTCTTACCTGCGGCCTGGGTCCTGGGTCTCTAAGGTCAGGGGCCATCCGTTCCCTTGACAGCCAGGGCCCCACGGAGTCACTGTGTTGGACCTAAGCATCTTTTCCTCTCTCCCTTAATTCTGCGCATCACAAGTCCATGGGCTGTCACAAGTGAATGTCACAAGCCCTTGTCAGCTAGTTTTTACAGTTTACAGCGGTAGCTGGCTCCCTGGCTCCCCACTGACCCCTGCTCCTTTTCCGGTAACACCAGTATGTGCACAGAGCTATCAGTTCCTCCTGCTCTGCCAGCCCAGAGCCTGGAAATGTGCAGGAAGACCTGGTGACTTTGTGACTGCCAGTTGAGTGCTCCTGCCTGGTTTCTGGAGACCAGGTCCCAGCCCCACACTTACACCCAGCCTGGAAGTTCCCCGCCTTGTGTCTACCTCAGAAGCTGACTGGATGTTTCCTTGAGGCTCCAGGAGTTGCTCTGGCCTCGGGTGTGGTGGGACCATTCTTGAACACCTCAATTTACTCCTCCAAATCCTCCAGGGCACCTGGCACCATTAGTTGCCTAATGAAAAGCACAGCGCGACCTGCAGGGGCCCAGGGGCAGTACTGCTGTTTCCCCTTCCGGGCTGCACAGTGCAGTCCACTTTCCCATGAAGTTAGGGACAGCTGTCCCTCGGTGTCCATAGGGAGTCACTGCAGGACCCTGGCAGACACTGGACCCTGCAGACGCCTGAGCCCCTATGTAAACAGAGAGCATGTGCACTTAGCTATGTACACCTTCTCAGAGCCATTATGTCTTCTCTAGATAGCTTAGAACACCCAGCAGCCAGAGCCGGGGTGCTTGCCTGAGATCCCAGTGCTCAGCAGGCTGAGGCAGGAGAAGCACTGAGAGTTCAAGGCCAGCCAGGGCTACATACTGTGTGCAAGGTATAGAGAGTGTGACTCTAAAACAAACACCTAACACAACGTAAATGCCATGTAAATAGATGTTACATTGTCTTGTTTAATGAATGGCAAAAGTCTCTAAGGGACCAGCTCAGATACAGGGGTGAGGAGGGAGTTCCTTTGTCTTGGTTTTTTCTTGCTATAGGCAGGGTCTTGCTACATAATCCAGGTTGACCTTGAACAATGTAGCCCGGGCTGGTCCCACACTTACAGTGATCCTCCTGCCTCGGCCTCCCCAGTGCTAGGATTACAGGCGTGTGCCACCACACCTGGCAGCAGGCTTTTCTTAAAAACATTTCCCACCCACAGTCATGGCATCCAGAAGGAGCAGACACAGGCCAGGCTCTTCTCAGTGCTCATGGGCACTGCTAGTGTCTCGCTTCTTCCGCCAGCGGCCCCTGCTCCCACGTGACCGCCCGCCTGCTGACTTCACTCTAAAGCCATGCTCACCCTCTGAATGGCTCTGACCCCGGCTTCCCTTCACTCTTCTCTCCAGAATTAGCTGCCCGATCCAGGCCCTCCTCCTCTTCTACTTCAGGTATGTTTCAAACAACGCGATCGTTATCCTAGCTCTTTTTTCTCCCCTCCTCGACTGAAAACACCATAAATACTGGTGCAAGGGCTGAGGGTGGGGTGTTCCTTAGTGTGTCCAAGACCAGAGTTCAATCCGTAGTACCCAAAAAATAATAACTAAAAAACATTTTTTAGCTAGGCATGGTGGTACATGCCTCTCATTCTAGCACTCGGGTAGGCTGAGGCAGGAGGAATACAAATTCAAGTCCAGCCTGGGCAGCTTAACAACTTAGACTCTGCCTCATGATAAAACAGGGCTAGGGATATAGCTCATTGTGAACACCCAGAGCAGGGGGGCAGGAAGTGTAATGGTCACTGACCTATATGTCAACAGTCTAGTCCTGGGAACCAGGTGAGGGCCAGGATGTAACAGGTACACTACACTACAGATAATGTGCACTTTTTCTACCTCAGTACTGGCTGAAGACTCACACGCACTAAGGACTCATTTCTATTTCCAGTGAAAGTGATACCACAGAGTTCCAACAAGGAGTCCTGCAGCTGGGCAGCAAGGCCAGAAGCACAGTCCACTTGGCCTCTCCACAGCCAGGTTCCAGAGACTCCTTCACAGTGGGGATCTGTATTCGAAGGAGGCTTCTCAGGCCGGGGAGATAGCTCAGTAGCATACACACCTGTGTGGCAAACACAAGGTCCTGAGTTCCATCCCTGGCACCAAAAAAAATAAAATAAGTAAGACTTCTACTAGGATCACATTCCCTCTGCATGCCAGTCTAGAGATGAGCCTTGCGTGCCCACTCTCTAGGGAGGAAGATGAAGAAAAGCTTGTGTTCGACCCTTCTTTCTGAGCTCCCGTCCCACAGCTTGAGACAGTTCTTCCTCACACCATGTACTCTGACCCAAGGCTCCTTAAATCTTGTATGTCTTTGCAATACAAGTCTCGTAACAGCTCACTAATTTCAGCTTAATTTTACAGAAAGAAAAGCAATCTGATGAAATAATTCCCCTAAATGACATATGATTAGCAATAATAGAGCCGGGCGTGGTGGCTCACGCCTGTAATCCCAGCACTTGGGAGGCTGAGGCAGGAGGATCGTTGTGAGTTCGAGACCAGCCTGGGCTACAAAAGTGAGCTCAAGGTCAGCCTGAACTGCACAGTGAGACCCTGTCTCAAAAATTAAAAAAAAAAAAAAAAAGCAATAACATCACCATTTCTAAAACATCCTGGATGTCTGTCCCTTAAAAGAAGTCTATCATCTTAATAAAGTGTAAGCAAAAAATAAAGTCAAAGAGGGCTAAAGCCACAGGAGCTTCCTGGTATCTTGAGCAACTCAGAACGGGGACCACCCCAAAGAGATTTGCCAGGGCTCATTGCTTCCCTTGCCTGCTCGCTGTGATCCTAGAAATCCTCCCTCTTCCACCCCCTCTGCCATGGTTCTAGCTGTCTTCTTCCTTTCCCAGATCCAGCCCTTCGCTGGGCTTCACTCTCTCTGGATGTGGCTCTGTGTGCTGCGACTTTGGCTCACTCAGGATCTAGGGCCCCTTTCTACCCAGAACTCAACTGCTGGGCGTACTTTGAGCCCAGCCAGGAGCCTTGGAAAGACCCCAGAAGGCACCTTGAGGACATGGAACATGATAATGGATCAAAATACCTTACTCTTTCTCAGATAAAATGCTGGGGCTGGGAGAAGAATCCCCTGAGGGCTGGTCAGGTTGGCACACTCCTGGCATCCCAGCACTCTGAGATTATTAGATTATTTTGGAAGCATTATACTTTCTATTAAATTTACAAACACCTTCATTTGAATAGTTTTCCATTGATGTTATGCAGCTTGGAGAGAAAATATTTGATTCTAAAGATTTGGAATAAATTTTGTTCAGAACACTTACACTTAGGAAATGTTTTGGGGGGCCCAGAGAGATGGTTCAGCAGTCTAAGGCGCCTGCTTAGGAAACTGTGTCGACGTTGTTTGATCCCCAGCACCACATGCTGCACCAGCCCCACCCCCAGGGCAGGCTGAGCCAGCCACAGTTTCAAAAAAAAAAAAAAAGAAGAAAGAGGGGGGGGGAA
>PVJA010030776.1:0-25520 GCA_004027025.1 Myocastor coypus
ATTTTTTTTAAAAGGGTAGAATTAATATTTTATTGTCATTTATAATCAGATGGCAGTTGGGCATATAGTTTCCACACTTATTTTCTTGTAAATTAAAAAAAATTAAAAGAAACCACAAATTTTTAAAGAGACAAACAAGCAAAAAAACCAAGCTTAGCATAAGTAGTATAAGTAAAAAAAATAAATAAATCAATGTGAAGTGTGTGTTGTGCGTGGCACAATCCCAGTGCTCCTGGAGGCTGAGGCAAGAGGTGGAAAGTTTGAATCTAGATAATACTGTCTCAAAATGGAAAAAAAAAAAAGACTGGAGCTGTAGCTCTATAAAGGGCTGAGTTCAAGGCCCAGCACTTCCAACAAAAGGAAAAATTTTAAATATTTGTTTTGTTGAATACTTTTTGCTTTTGCACCACTATAAAGTCAAAAAATAGACAAACTGAGCCACCCTAAGTCCAGCGGTTCACGGTGAGAGACCTTCTGTGCTGGTTTACACTTTCTTCACGGCCTCTCTACACTCTCTCTGTGAGAGAGGGGTACGGGAGATCCCAGAGCTCGTGGCACACACCGTAACCCCAGCACTGGGGAGGCTGAAACAGGAGGATCACTCTGAGTCCCACCTGTGCGGTGAGACCCTGTACCAAATACATAAATAAAAAAGGTTTTTTAAAAAAGAACATATAAGAAAGAACTATCTCCTCTGCCCCGTCGTCACGATTTACTATCATGATTTTTATTTGAGCTGCTCTTATAGGTGAGTAGTGACATTTCATTATGATGTTCAGGAATGTTTCTCCTTGCTTGTATGTTGGTCCTACTATTTGATGTTGCCCCCCCCCCCCGCCGCCCTGTATTCCCACATTAAATAAAACTCTTCCCACACTCCCTTCCCTCCCCTGCTTCATTGCTCCCTGTGGGATTAAAGTAATGTGGAGAAGTGTCCCCCTTTCTCTGGGATTACATTGTCCTCAGGAAGCCTCGGTTACGGCTTCCCATTTGCTCGTACCGTGGGTGCACAGCCAGCAGGGAATGAAAGGAGAACGCAGCTGGCCTGTCTTTGTGCTCCTCTGTGTTCATTTTCTAGTCACAGCTCCGCTTGTCTGGCTTTGTGCTGCTCAGTGGGAAGAGGGAAATGGAAATGTGTCGCTGTTGTTGCAGCCTCCTGGACAGTAACAGCAAGGGCAGCTGAGCGCCCCCACCCCCCACCCCCCCGCGTCAGATCGCTCCCTCCGATTGCGCTTCAGAGATGATTTACATGTGGCAGCGACTTCTGAAGTGAGCAGAGCTCCGAGCAGGCCTTTCGTAAACACTGACATGGTGCCTACTGCGTGCCTGCTTCCCGGAGGTGATCTGGGTCCTGGATCTGCATACCAACGAACTAAGCCCCCTTCACGGTGCCCTCTGTGGGGAGAAGGATCTCACCCAGGGCAGTGGGCTGGGTATTGGCATAGAGGGGACACAGGGCTGGGGCGCTCGGTCATCAGCTCACTCCAGAGTCCTCCAGCCTGAAGGAGGTGAGAGCCAGGTGATGCCTACTAAACTTACAGATGCCTTGGTCATAGCCAGAAGGCTGAATCGAAAGCTCCAGAAGAGGCTGCTTTCAGAATAACTGTCCACATATGGTGTGGACCGACCTGAGACCCCACACACTTACACACACACAGACACATTCCTATGTGGAGCCCTCGCCCCAGGGTGATAGTACCTCGAGGGGAGGTCTTTGAGAAGCTCCCAGGTTTAGGTGAGGCCATGAGGAGGGAGCCCTGGGATGAGATTAGTATCCTTGCATGTAAAAACACCAGCAAGAGAGGACACAGTTGGGAGCTTATTAGAGAGTAGCCTCTGGTCAGACCTGCTGTGTCCAGCATGGCTCTCGCAATTCCCAGGGTTAAGGATGGTGACGGATGAAGAAATGAAGAGTCAGAATATAGGGCTGAGGGCACAGCACAGTGGGACAGCACTTGCCAGGCAAACACAAAGTCCTGAGTTTGATTCCCAGTACCAAATGAGTCAGCATGCTGAAAGCTGAAGCCAAGTGGAGCCCTCCGGACAGCTGGGAGAAAAGAAACTGCTTGAGGACTGCAGCAGGGAGGCTATCGTTAGTTCCAACCCTTCTGCCCAGTAACCTGCTGGAGTGGATCGCCGCAGGCTTTCTGTGGTCCAGGAGCTGGAGTGCTCGCTTTGGGCACTCAGTGTTCCCAGGACTGTCTTTGCTTTGGCCCCACACAGGGAATCAGTTTCCAGCTTCAGCTACTCCCCGTACAGACCCAGTCCTAGTGGGTCAAGATCTCTGAACTTAGCACCCTCAAATCTACCCCAACATTCACATGTGCCAGTTTGTGCAGCATCGGTCTGAGAAATATGGACAGTGGTATCAATGCATCTGGCTGGCAAGGGTGAGAAGGCACTGTGGGCCTTGCTCTCTCTCTCCTGCCATGGGTACTATTTCCATAGGCTTGCTCTGCGTATGGGTCAAAGAAGGTGAGCTTGGGGCTAGGGTGTGGCTCAGGGTAGGGCTCCTATCTGGTATTTGAGAGGTCCTGCACTTCATCAGTAGTACTGGGGAGAAAAATGTGCCAGCCTTCCCTGAGTTAGTATGTGACACGGCCCCTCTCTGGTCTCAGTCTATTTTTCCTCTGGTGGCAATGAGGAACAAATGGAATGGCTCAGAGATGTCCCGAAACTCATCCCCCAGAACCCTTGGAGCCTGGGCCAGTGCTGTGTATTTTTAGTCCAGGACCTCTGCACTAGCCAACCACTGCCCGCCTTCTAGCTGTGGGCCAGCGTGGGGCAGTGACTGCCTTCCTTCTCAGCAAACCTTCCTGCGTCGGCTCGGTGATGTATTTGGGAGGTAGGGTGGATAGGAGATGGAGAACGCTCCACTGCTTATATTATTTTTGCTCAGACATGGCCCCCAGCCCAGGACTCACTTATCTCTTTTTATATAGTACATGTCTGCCTCACTTGGGAGTTGGTGGCCACCTATACCCTTTCTCAGTTGCTCACCCCTTTGCCACTAGCCCCTTGCCACCCCTTGTCCTGGGCTGGCCTGTACTCTGGTATGGAATGTCATGAGCACTGCCTTGTCAGTGGCTTACAGGACAGAAGCCCATTCCCTCTGCTGCCTCCCGCAACCTCAGACCTGGCCACAGGGGCCTCCCCCAGCACGCAGCATGGGCATGTGTTCTCCCTGGCCCTTAGGTAGTGCTCATGGGAGCTTATGGTTTCAAGTTTGGGCACCTGTAAAGCCAGAACAACGTGGACAAGAAGTAAGGTCAGCTCACTGGTTTTCCAGAAGCCACCAAATCCATGCAGGAAGATGGCAACAGGTTTCTGCTCACCTCCACCCTGAGAAGGAAGAGAAGCAGGCCCTGGACTTGATGGACTCAGGATCCCATTACAGGTCCTCAGAGCCAAGCTGGCCCCTTCCCAGCCCTGCTCCCCTCTGCAAAAGCAGCCTGTTCTGCATATGGGGTGGAAACTGTGTCCTGGCAAAACACAAAAAGTAAATATTTAAAGGAAAAAAAGCTCATACAAGGAAACAAAATGCCTGCGTTTATGTTTCCATGGGCAGCCGCCAAGTCCCTCCTGGCCTCCACCCTCCTCCGCCTGGGTTCAGTGTGCCATATGGTTTGGGAGCCATGCATTAAGCCCCTCCGTGGTTGGGAAACACATCCACCCATGGGGCTGGCCTCACTCTCCTGCATTTGTTGTTCATTTGAGTTTCTCTCATCCCTCAGCCCACGGTTGTCAGTGTATTTACGAGTTTTAGATTTCTGATGGGCGCTAAATCACTGCACCACACAGAGCCTGCTGTAGACTGTGTGCAGGGGGAAGGGAGGCCACACGGGCGATTAGAGGCACATTGAAGAACAAAGCCCCGTGGCACCGGGATGCAAACAAGTCGGCTGTCTGGCGCTCAGATGATGAACACTCCCCCACTACACAAGTGCATGGAAGGGATTTTGTGTGTCAGCCTTGTCCCCTCTTGGTGTCCTCATAGAACGCAGCTGGGCCAGCATCTTGGAAAGCCAGCCTGGAACTGGTAGAGGACAGCACATCAGACAGACAGGAGAGGCAGCGAGCCACTGACCAGCATGCCACAGCCTTGCACACGGCCCCCCCAAGACACAACTGTACCCATAAATTTTCATATTAAGGAGTACTACAAGCTGCTGTCATAGATCACTTCCTGGGATGGGGCACAGTACCAAGGGGAAAATGTGGGGAACCAAGCAGATACAATGGATACCTTTTCCACTACAAGGGTTCAGACAAGAGTTCTTGGACAGTAGGGGTCCAACTCAGGCTTCTATGCTGTTTTCCCATAACCTTTATTTACCACCTCTTATTTTGTGCCTGATGACATCTCCAGAGAGAGAGCCATATGGAGAAAATTCCCTTTTGATTTCTTACTCAGTTGCATCCAATTCCCACAGAGACTGTTCAAGCTGGGCCCCGTAACATATTTATTTGGCTGTGGGAGAGTCCTTAGCAAGAATCACAGGCATCTTCAGGCTGTGGATACGTGGGTGGGTGATGGGGCCAGCATATGTGTGCTCATCTTTGAAGATAGAGAAAGACACAATACGAAATTATCACATTTATTTTTTGCAGCTCTTAGCCTGGGTTTACAAAACAGCTGTCACCATCCTGATTTGGAAGTACATCAGCAAACTTCTTTACTACACTAAATTGTGCCTTGAAGTTCCATGATTATCAAAGCAGCAGATGCTGGGCACCTTACAAAGTCATTTTACCTCTACCTCCCTTACTTGCAATCCTTTCAGTGTAGGATTTCAGTTTAGACTTTTGATAAGATGTGCTAGTGTGTCAGTATTTCTAGAGTTCAAAGGCTAGAGTGATTTTCACAGCTAGACATTAAACCTTGGGAATATCCCAGGACAGGCACATACTGTAACCAGATTATATAAACTAGCACCACAAATTTAGCTGAGTATACATAGAGTAATATGCCACAAAATAAAGTAAGATCCTGTTATAGTTGGCCCTTCAAAGCCTCATGAAGTCATGGGGCAGACTTCTAGAATTTGGGATTAATTCACGATTCAGTGCTGGGATTATGGGTGAGAGTACTGCTAGGATTATGGGGTCTGAGTGCTGCTGGGATTATGGGTGAGAGTGCTACACCTTGCCTGGGGCAGACAGCCTGAATGCAATGTAAGCGAGACAGATTTGCTCTCTGTAGCCATTGTTGCTGCTACTCCTCCCTTTACTCTTGCTGTTTTGCTGCCTTCTGCCACCGTGAACTGCTGCCCTCTGCCATGTGCCAGTCTGCCGTGGAGCCAGCTGTGTATGGACTGAAGCCTGCAGTAACTGTGAACTAAATAAACCTTTCCTTCTTTCATTCTGAGTGTTGAGTATTTGTCCCAATAAGGAGAGAAGAGTAACCGAGACAGTCCCAGAGTGGGCAAGAGAGATCAGCAAACTCAAGTCTGAGGGTAAAGCTCTGCTTGGATCAAAGCTAAGAAGTGACCACCACCCTGATGTCACAAAGGATCCTGTGTTCTCAGCTGCGATACATATAAAATAGAAATGTATATTAAGTTCTCTTCAAAATACAGGCATTATTAATGTTAAGGCTACAACTTTGACTTTACCTCACAGGTAAAGTATGAACAATTTCTCTTCTCCTTAGTTTATAGGTAATTTATTATTCCTTTGGACAGACTCCCCATAACTACAAATATGTACTAATAAAAAACTTCTAATTTTTTAAAAGGATCTAGTGGCAGACTACATATCCAATTATTTCAGCATCAAAAATATTGTTCCAAATATTCACTTTCTACTATCTTAATAGGCACCACTGGATTATTTTTCCAAAATGAATACCAGTTCACCAGCACCAGGTGAGACATTCATCTTTCCACATCGTAAGTAGCAGTAATTTCATCAATTCAATATTTTTATTTTTTTGCCAACCTCATGAGCAAATCACTGGGTCTCTTTACCATTGTAATTAACATTCTCCCAACTACTACTGATGTTGAGCATATGTTCAAATGTTTGACATTCATTTCCATTTCAACTTCATTGAATTATCCACTTTTCTTTTTTCTTTGCTTAAAATTTGTAAGAAGTCCTCAATTTTGTTGCTATATGTGTTTCAAATATTTTCTCTGATCCAATAATCTCTGTCTATATTTTTGTATAGTCTTATCCAACCAAAAAGTATCTAGTTCTTTATGTAGTCAAGTATTTCAGGTTTTCCCCTTAGGATAATTTTATTTTCTATCTTCTGGGGCCAGGAAGATAGCTCCGTGGCTCAAGTGCCTGCCTGGCAAGTGCAAAGAAGTGCAAAGTCCTGAGTTCAAACCCTGGTCCTGCAAAAAAAAAAGGGGGGGTGAGGGGCTTCCCCTTCTATAGGTTAAAAAAATCTTAAACTCCTGATTAGAATTACTTTAAATTATATATTAATTTAGGAAATTTTATACATTTATAGTATATTGTTCTACATCTGAGCCTATAGACTATGACCCATCAGCAACTCTAGCCCATAGGCAATTTTTATTAATAAAGTTTTATTGTGACACAAAACTCATTATTTATGGCTTGTACACAATAATGGCCTCATTGGATAATTAACACAGAGACTCTTTGGGTTGTATAGCCTAAAATATTTACTACTCTAGCTCTTTATGGAAAAAGTCCGCCAATCCTTCCTTATAAAATGTCTATGCACATTTGTTTTCTTCATTTTAGTAGTGTTTTGTAACTAGAACTGGAAATTCCATTCAATCCAGCTACCCCTCTACTGGGAATTTTTCCAGAAGAACTGAAAACATCACATCATAGTGATATCTGTGCACCTGTGTTCATAGCAGCACGATCGTGACAGCCAAATCCTGGAAACAACCAAAATATCCATCATCTGAAGAATGGTTGAAAAAGATGTGGTATTTTCTTGAAATGGAGTATTACTCAGCTATAAGGAATGATAAACTAGAAGACTTCATATATAAATAGATGTATCTTGAATGTATACTCATAAGTGTAATAAACCAGACCCACATATACAAATATCGCAGTCTCCTAGTGTATGGACTCAAAAGAATTAATTAATTAATTAATTAATTAATTTTGGGTGGTAACAGGAATCAATCTCAGGACCTGGCATTTTCTGCATCCTCAGCTGCTATAATTTTTTTTTAGAAGAGTGACTTTTAAAAAATTCATTTGGAAGAAAGAAAAAATTAATGTTTACTGAAAGTGTTAATGTTTCATTGTTTGATGAGCCTTGCATACCTATGTCTGTTGATCTAAACTGATTTGATGATGAAAACATGTAACACAACCATTGTTAAATTTTTATTATTTTAAAATTCTATACTATATGTACTCTTACTTGTTACTGTTTTTTTATCTTTGTTTCTGTTATTTTTATTCTTTAAAATAAAATTAAATCTATTTGAAAAAGTGAAAACAAAAAAGTTTTAATTTTTTTTTTCTTGTTTCAGAACTTTTTGTTTATTTTTATATTTATTTTTGTGGCCGGTTCAGCCTGCCCTGAGGGCAGGGCTGGCACAGCATGCGGTGCCGGGGATTGAACCGCAGTCCCTGAAGCTGCCTAAGCTTTCCTAAGCAGGCGCTTTAGACTGCTGAGCCATCCTGCTGGGCCTCCAAAAAAAGTTTTAAAATGGTGTTTTATAATCTATCTTCTTCTGCAAAAAAGTTGTTAACAATGGATCCTGCCTTATTGTTGTAAAGATTAAAACAATTAATTAATAGTACCTGACTTATAGAAAGCTCTCAAGAAATAATAGCCTTTCTTTTGTCCTGAGACAGAGATGTTATGGATAAGAAGACATCGTTCTTGGCATTCCTGATATCTTAATCATAGAAAATTGTCATTTTTCAAACAAACTCCTGGCTTATTACAATAGTCTTTCTTCACTGTAAAATTAATAGAAAATTTGTTCTGTTTTGAAAAAGAAATGAGTAAGAAAATTAAAATCTCTCTTGACTTCTCAGATAAACCAGACCACTATGATGTTGTATAGCAAATGTGATTTATTTTCCTCTAGGCTTTGAGATGAAGACATTAGGTGTTAATTCCCTGGCAGATGGGTAGAAGAGACACCCTATTTCTATTTCCAAATCCTGTCTAGCTCTGGGTGAATCTGATGGGAAGGTCAGGGGCTCTGTTCTATAGCCTCTTGAATGGTAAGCATCCTGGTTATTGTGCTCACAGGGAACAGACAAACGTGATCCTCAGGGCAGGGTGGACCTTGCTGTCACAATGGCACTCTGGAAAACCTTCTTCCATGCCACTGGATGCTGCTGTCCTTGTGCACAGGATGCCCTTCCCAGGGGAACACTGCTCACCACTGACCGAGCCTGAAGACCTCCACTGCTGTTCCACAACCACAGGCACTGCGCTGCCACACTCCTGAGGTTGTGTCCCCCTCTGTCCCATCCCCAGGCAGAGCAAGGGTCTGTTCTCTTACTCAGTCTTGAGCGTCTGCCACCCCATTTCTCTCAGCTGGGCATGCTGCCCTCTCCCACCCAAGAAGGACAAAACTTCCTTCAAACTTTTTGTCACAGATCTGAGCTCCAGAGATCGACAAGGGCCCTGCTACATTTCTTAAAGGCTATCACCTTAATTTTCTATTGCAAGAGGAGGGAGGGAGATATTTACATTTTCTCTTGGCATGTCCATATAAATAAATTTTTTTTAATTTCATGTTATTTTCAATTTGAGATGACATTCTAATACTGTTTTACAGCCTCGTGCTTTTAATAAATAAAATATAGGCATATTTATATATCATTACATAACCTTTAAATATTATTTTATGACTACACATACATAATATATATAAAAGGGATGCTGAGGCAGAGGAATTGCCACAAGTTCAAGGCCAGCCTGCATTACACAGTGAGTTGAAGGCCAGCCTGAACTATATAGGGAAACCCTTCCAAAAAACAGAAACAGGGGCCTGGCAGGATGGCTCAATGGTCTAAAGCTCCTGCTTAGGAAAGCTTGGGCGGCTGCAGGGACCACGGTTCGATCCCCAGCACCACATGCTGCACCAGCCCTGCCCTGAGGGTAGGCTGAGCCGGCCATAAAAATAAACAAACAAACAAACAAAAGTTCTGAAACAAGAAAAAAATTTAAAAAAAAAACAGAAACATTTTAAAAGTAGAGTAGTTTCTGCTAAATTGTAGGAATCCTGCTGCATTGTTATGGTGTGTGTTTATATCCAAAATGGCCCCAAGAGACTGCTGTGACAGGTCACAGGGGTACTACTAGGAATGTAGCTCAGTGGCCAGTGAGGAGGGGTGGCGGATCAGACACAGACCACTGGGAGCAGGACCAGCAAGGGTGCAGCTCCTCCCACCTCCTCCCTCCCTGCTCTCCTTCCTGGCTACGAGCTGGTGCGAGCTGCTTCCTCCTGATGCACCTCTCTGCCAGGCTGCTTCTGCCTTGGAGCCAGATGACTGTGGACTGTGGCTTCAGAAACTGAGAGCCAAACTGAACTGTGAGCTTCTTTCACGTTGTGCATGCTGAGTGTTGTGTGTCAGGGAGGAGAAAGGGACTGACACGCAGCCCATTTGGGCTTCGTCTTAGGTTTTGCCAGCATCCACCATGCCACCCTGGGTTTGGACTCTGGAAGGTCCAAAAGCTGAATGCAGACATCAGCACGTATTTAGAATCTCCATACCTTGACATGACCGATCATCATGCGATACCATGAGTACCACACGATACTCATCAGATCTAATCAGTAGGCCAGCAGCAGTTGTACGAATGACGGGGGATCAGCTCTTAATACCTGAGAAGTCACTGTCAGGCCAGGTAAGCATCCTGAATACAAGGCATAAATCTTGTCACATATTTTATATCTTAAATACTATCAGCTAGTTAGTGTGCATCTTAGTTACTTTTCTGTCATTGCTGGGACAAAATATCCAACACACAAAATTAAGGGAGGGTGGGTTTACTAGGCTCACAGACTGTAGAGGTTTCCGTCCACAATCACCTGGCTCCGAATCAGAGTGGCTTGGCAGAGAGGCAACCATTCATGAGAGCAGAAAATAGGAAAAGCAGCAACAAGGAGACAAACCTCTCTCTGTACCTTATATTGTAGTCAGCCTAGTGTGACTAGGTCAATGCCAATCCAATCAGTGGGCTAACCCAGTGATCATCCACCCTTAATCCTATCACGCTTAATCCCCACTGCATTGCACTAGGAACTAATCACAGATTCTAGATTCAGCCCCCTCTGAAAAATCCCTATGACTGTATGAGGCTTTGTGGGGACATCTAGACACAAACCATAAAAAAATGTGTAAATGAATTATCGCCACTTCAAAAGTAAAAGGAATAAATTACACAGTTTGCAAAACTATTAGTTTCACGTACAAGAGATAATTATAACAACTTTTCAATCAGTAAGTAGGGAAACAGATGGTTAAGACAAGTGGTTAGTATTAAGAGGTTTTTTACCTAAGTAACATAAAAAAGAACATTGTTTCCACCCAAAGCCAAAAATAATTTACTAAAATTTTAAAAATATAGAAGAAAAAAAACATTAAACCACAGTATAAATCTATGAGGACACTGGTAATATTAAGTAAACAAACTTTAATAACTGTGCTAGCCATATAGATGATATATAGATATTCCACATAGGCTGTTAGTGTTTCAGGAAATGACCTTATTTTAAAAATCCTTATCTAGGAAGATAGATTTCAAGTGGAATGTTACTGTTACCACAAGGAAAAAAATAAACCTAAAATAATGCACAATGGTATGCCTGAAAAACATGATTAACTCAGGCATTACAAAGAATATAAGATGAATAGAAAAGAAAGTGCTACAGATCTCATTGTGATGCCAAAAACATACATTCTCACTAATCATCTCAGAGCGACAGACTTGCCATTTAATTGCTGTAGTGGATTCCTAACCGGTGATCAACTTATTACACACAGCTGAATTACACTAGCATGGTGCCTGGTGCCGGAGGCCCAGCTGAGGGTTGTTGCCCACGGCATAAGGGGAGATCAGGAGAAGGTGCTAGAACACTGTTAGGGATGCTGTTTAGAGAAGCTGTTGGAAGCTGCTAGTCCTCTTGGGCTCCTGAAGGACCTTGTCACGCTGGCCTGGATGAACTCTGGAGGAGCTCTTGGCCTCATCTTGAGTAATGCTTTCTGGCTCCAGAGGGGAAGATGGTGCACTGCTCAGCCTCATGATGGAGGCTGGCTCCTTGGCTTCCCTGATGGGAGTTCAGCTTTCCTCAGTGCTGGAGGAACTCAGGACCTCACTGTTGCTGAGAATGGATGTGGCACTTTTGGGGAGTGCTCTGGATCTTACCTTGAGCATCACTTCCTGGTTCCAGTTCAGATCCCTCATCCTGCTAGCCCAGATCCTTCATCCCACTGGCATAGACTTCCTAACTTCCACCACTGACCTTTGGGTCTTTCTGGCACAGATCTGTGAAGTAGGATCCAGGCTCTCAGCTCGATTCTTTAGTATTTAGAATGTGGATAGATTTCCTGCACTTGTTGTACATGATTCTTGGGTAATTCCTTATAAGCTAATATTGTAAAATGTGCCCTGTATTATATTGCTCCCCTTGCAAAACCCCAAACCATGACAACTGCTTCAAAAGATCATTCTTTAAGGGATTTGAGTCTACAGAAATCAAAAGCTTAAGCAGCAAGCTTTTTTGTGTGCTGCTCACCTTGAAACTGTTCTCAGTAGGTACAGAGGAATTTTGCAATACACTCAAGTGATGGGAATAAAGTTTCTCTCAGAGAACTTTATTATCAAAAAGAATTATTCCTGCATTGCATTCTTTTTGATAACTTTAGATTTTGAGATGGGATCTCACTAAGTCTTTAAATCACTGAGGCTGGAATCAAACTTCTGACTTGCCTGCCGCAGCCTCCCCAAGTGCTGGGGCCACAATGTGTGTTACCCCTCCTGGCTATGAAGACACAAGGTTAAGTCTTCTGAGATCTCCAAGCAGCCTTTGACCTCCTAATAGCTGCTTAGAATTGTATTCTTCTCTATGAAAAGTTTAGTGGTATTGTTCCACATGCCTCTTTTGTATTTTTTCCATTGGTGTGACAGCTGGCTTAGAGAAATGATGGCACTAAGTGCTGTTCATCTTTATTTTGTTGCCAAGTTCTTCCCAGAAGAGTGAATCTGAGGGAAGAAATATTTATGAAATGGAAACTCCATCAAGAAAAGTGCCGAGCAGTTGTCTCGGACAATGGAACAAACACCGTGAAGGCTACAAGTGATTTAGGACCCGACAGCATCCACGGTTTGTTTGCACTCGACAGCTATCAGCTGAGAAAGCCACCATGGCTCAGGATTGCTGCTTGGAATCTCCAGGGAGAGACTCTTTTCCCTCATCTGAAGATAAACCATATGACATAAAAGAGGTTTTGGAACTGCCTTAGCATGTCATTTTACAAAATGTTCCAACAGAATGTAACAGCAGCTATTAGGAGGTCAAAGGCTGCCTGAAGAACTAAGAAGTCCTAACACTGTATCTTCATAGCCAAGAGTAGCAACACATACTGTGTCCCAACACTTTGGGAGGCGGAGGCAGTAAAGTCGGAAGTTTGAGCCCAGCCTGGATGATTTAAATACAGTGATATTTAAATTACAGTGATATCTTATCTCAAAATCTAAACATTTCTAAAAATGAAAAACATAATTTTAAAAAGGGCTGGTAAAGTAGTTTAGTGAAAAGACAGTGGATTCACTTCCTAGCATCAAAAAGAAAAATGAAAAACTTTATCTCACAGGAAATAATACCAATTTAGCAGACCAAAGTTTGCTTGCAAAGAAAATAGCTTATTTGATGGTATTGCTGAAGGAGTGACCCACTCCATGGGCTTTGGAGTGACCCACTCCATGGGCTTTGAGGAAGCTCTAGGATCCTGTCTTCCTCCTTTCTGCTGACAAGTTACTGGGATTGGCCTGTATGGGAGGATAGCTGAGGTACAGAGAAATTGCAGAAATACAAGGTTACCTCAAAAGTCATTTATAGTATTTTGTTGTTGTTGTTGTTGTGTAATGTATTTAGGACAGGGTCTCACTACACAGATCAGACTCATAGTGATCCTCCTGTTTTCAGCCTCTCAAGCACTGGGATCACAGATGTGTGCCACCACACCCAGTCTCAAACTTGGCCTCAGTGTGCCCCAGCTACAGGTCCATGCCAGGGATGAAATCCCTCTCCCCATGTTTGTCTAAGCAGGCACCTTAATCCACTGAGCTATTTGGATGGCCCCGTTTATACTGTTTCATTGCTTCACTTTTAGATATACTTAAAGATATATTTTTCCTCCACTGGATGCAACAGCATTAGAAATAAAGATGGTTAGGAATATTATCCAGTTTTACATCACTATAATAAAATATCTGATATAATAACACAAAAAGAAGAGGCTAATTTTGGCTCAGAGTTCTAGAGGTTTCAGTCCCTGGTTTACCTGGCGTCACTGCTTTAGACCTGGGGGGAGAGCAGAGTAGGGCCGAACTGCTCATTTCATCAGCAGTTTCCACACCTCCCCCAAGCGCCACTCTGTGACCAAGGCCCTGGGAGACCCGAAGCATCTGCAGTGGTCAGCTTTCCTGTTACAGGGACACAGTATCTGGCACCTGCAACTTACATTTGGAGGGTCTCTCTCTCTCTCTCTCTCTCTCTCTCTCTCTCTCTCTCTCCCTCCTCAATTTGGTGCACAGTTGCAGAGCTTTCAGCTCAAGGTGGGCTTCGTGGAGTAAAGCTGCTGCTTTTGTGGCAGCGAGGAAAGCTGATGGGAAAGACTACCAAGGAGGAACAGATGAGGAACCAGATATGGTTCTCGAGGTCCTACCCCATGGCTCACCCAGACACATCCAGAAGCGTGCTAGTCAGCGAGGCCTTAGCAGGAAGAGATGTTTGCACTGGGAGGCAGATTCACCACAGATGCATCAGATGTTTGCCTCCCAAACACAAGGCTACTGAGCAGGAGGTAGGCAGACTTGAGAGAGCTCTGTTATGGTTTCTGTCTAGCTGTCCCCCCAGAGCCTCATGCAGGCATGGTGCAGGCATCTAGAGTTGGTGATTGAGCTGTGGTGTAGTGCTGGGATTATGGGCTTGGGTGCTACTCCCACCCAGTGTAGGTAGCCTACGTACAACATAAGGGACAGAAAGAATCTTCTCTTACACTCCTCTCTTTTGCTCTTGCTGCTTTGGCCATTTTCTGCCACCATGAACTGCTGCACTCTGCCATGCACCACTCTGCTGAGAAACCAGCAGAGTATGGACTGAAGCCTCCACAAACTATGAGCTAAATAAACCACTACTCTCTTAATTTTGAGTGCCAAGTATTTTGTCCCAGCAACGAGAGAAAAGTAACCAAGATAAGGTCTGCATCATCTTATTTGAGCAAGACACTCAAACAACCCGTGACTACAGTGCCCTGTGAAAAAATTATTCACACACACACCCATCTACATTTTCAACTTTGACTTTTTCCCAGCTCTTTCCGAGCCAAGTATAGACTGTTGGCTTTGCAGGATCTGAAGGCACCTGTGACATGACTGATCAGTAACAGTCCCTGAGCCGCCTCTGTGTCTCACTCATACTGTTATTCTGTGTATTCTGTGAAAGTCTTGGCACTAGGCAGCCATGATAGTCATCAGCTTTCCATCACTGTGACAATACCTGAGATGATTCTTTAAAAAGACAAAGTTATTTTGGGCTCACCGTTTTAGAGATTTCTGCCTGTGGCCACTTGGCTGCGTTGTTTTGGAGCCCGTGGTAGTGAAGTAATACACGATGGCAAGAGCGCAAGGTAGTAAAAAAAACTGCTGAACTCATGGCACCAACAGGAAAAAGAAACAGGAAGGGCCTGAGTCTCAATAGGCCCTCCAAGGGCGCCACCCAGTGGCTAATGTCTTCAACAGATTCCACCTCTTGAAGACTCCACAACTTCTCAGTAGTATCACAGTCGAGCAGACCTTCAACACATGAGCCTGTGGGAGACACCCAGACCCCAGTGGTGACATTTCTATGGTATGTGTTAGGGATTGGAGGTTAAAAAACCATAACTGAGTTCTGAGAGAATGAGCAGCAAAGCAGGAATTCTCCCCAAGTCCTCTCTGACTCCAGAACTCCTGCACCCAATTTCCTATGCCCTATCACAAGCACACTGACAGCAAACCTCCAACCCTTTTGATAGTCCCCTAATGCTACCCTTTATACACTTGCTTAATTTTAAAAAAATATTTTTGTAGTAATCATCACTTGACACATTGCAAATCTCTCCCTGACCTTGACTTTCCTTTGTTAGCTCTGGCAGATGAACTTGTTCTCTTCAGTAGATTACATGAAAGGCCCTGTTATGGTTTATGTCTAGTTATCCCCTCAAAGCCTCGTGCACTCATGGGGCAGGGATTTCTATAGATTGAGACTTTACTCATGAGTCACTGGGATTATGTGTTTTAGTACTGATGAGATTATGGGTCTCAATACTGCTGGGAATTATAGGTGAGGCCTGAAGCAGATAGGCTGAGGCAGAGAGCCTGATGTAATATAAAGAGAGACAGAGAGACAGACTTAAGCTGTTGTTCTTTGCTCCCCTGGTTGTTCCTTTGCCTCTGTTGCCATTGTTGCTGTTCCACTGCCATGAACTGCTGCTCTCTGCCCTGTTCCACTCAGTCTTGGTCCAGCTGAATATGGACTGAAACCTCTAGTAAATGTGAGCTATATAAACCTTTTCTTCCTTCATTTTGTTTGTCAGGTATTTGTCCCAGCAATGAGAGAAAAGTAACTAAGACGGGCCACAAGGCAAAGGTTCCCAGATGCCTTTTGGTATAGAATTCGCCAAGAGGAGCACAACTGGGATACTGATGAGGCTGTCCAGGCCACTGTCAGGATGACAGGTAAACACGTGTAGGTGTGAATAACTTCTTCATAGGGCACTGGAGAAGGGTGAAGTGTTGTGGGGAGTTATGAATGTCCCCAAGAAGAGAAGTTTCATGGGATGTCAGGTCAGAAGGGAGAGGATGAAACAGGAAGAAGACATAAGCGGGCAGAAATCTCAAGTGGGCATGTCCACCACCAAGCACCCCTGACCACTAGTGAGACCTTACTGGAGAAAGATGAAACAGAAAGAAAGGTAGGGGGAAAAGGAGAAAGGAGAGGGATGGGACGAGAGAGGGAAAAGACAGAGGAAGGAAGGAGGGTGGGAAGATGACAAAGAAGGAAGAAAGGATGGAACAAAAGGAGGAAAGGAAAAAAATAGAGACAAAACTGGTTCAGCTAGATTAGAATCATCCTTGACAACTGGCTAGTGAAGATGCCTCAGACATGCAGAATAAGATGTCTAGGATGGAGGAACGTCGAGACCTTGTGTCTAAGAAACACCTATGAGAGCCAAAGGAGACTGCTAACGGGCACCACGGGACAACAGGAAGCCGGCTATGTAGGAGCTAGGGTACAGCAGTGAACAAAACATGCAAGATGCCTCCTTTGCAGAGCTTCCATCTGAAGGTGTGAATCAGACAGAAACACGGACAGATGTACAGGTGTTTGTCCTTTCAGGTGTGAGTGCTACAGTGAAGTTAGAAAGAGTCTTCTGAGGTACTGAGCTAGACAGCCAGGGGTGGATCCTCTGGTGAGGTGGCTTTCAGATAGAAGAGAGTTCCCCATATGCAGAACAGGGACAGGAGGAAGGTCACTGAGGCCACAGAGGCTCATCCTCTCGCCACAGAGCCAGGGCTGCCAAGGGGCTGTTGCTGGTTCAAGCCCAGGGCTATGCAGGTGAGCTCAGGGAATCTTTGCTTGTCACCAAGGCCATGATCTTTCCTCCCTTGGCCCTCAACTGTTTAGGTGAAGAAAACACTGGGGCTTGGGATATCCTAGTGGCTCTAATGAAGTCCCCAAGTCCCATCAGCAACAGGATTTAATTCCTACACTGCTAGAGGCTGGGAATTAGAGAACAGGGTGTCATCCTGGTGAGTTTCAGTAAGAGCCTCTGCCAGGTTGCAAATAGCGCCCCCTGGATCCTTTCATAGGAGGACAGCTAATTATCTCTGTCCTTTTGAGGTCACTCATCCTGCTCATGAGGACTCCACCCTCATGACCTAATTAACTCCCCTAGGCCTCACTTCCCCGACACTGGCACACTGAGATGTGGGCTGCAATGTATGAATTTCGGAGGACCCAGACATTGAGTTCATCATAGACCCCAACCTGGTGGCTGCCCCTACTTGCACTGTTCTGTGTTGAGGTAGCCCGAACAGAAGCACCATTGTTCTTCACCCAGCCCTGGCTGTTTCTCATTTTGGCCTCTGAAGCATTGAGAATAAGAGAAACCTCCCTTCCACAGGGATCCCCTTCACCCATTGGAATTAGGGCAGTTCTTCCTTGCTGTGAGAAGGAATGGTTGCAAAGGGAAGAAACACTGGCACTTGGCTTATACCCAGCCTTGCCCTTGCTAACACAAAGACAGGTATCAGAATGCTTTGGCTCCTACTTAGGGGCCCTGCTGCGGACAACACTGGGGCTGTTGATATGAAGTACCTGAGCCAGTGATTGCCACAGATAAGAGCAGCGTGAGAGGTGGGAGTTCTGTGCTGCCTGCATCCTCGGTCCCCAGACGTGGGTGTCACTACCTTGGACAAGTCTTCTTGTTCATTTCTTTCTGGAGCAGATGCCACTCACTGACTTTGGATGCTCTCTTGTAAACCCAACATACTTAGCCCAAGGCAATGCCAGGGGAGGAAGAGATGGGTCGGGAGCAGGCCCTCAGAGATGCTGGAGGAGGCTGAGGGTTCGAGCAAACCTGCCAGGCAAGGGTCAGCCAGATAGCTCAGCAGATTACAGCACTTGCTTAGGCAGATGCAGGGACCAGGGTTTGATCCCCAGTAGATCATGCTGGCCCTGTCCCCAGGGCACATTGAGACAGCAATTGAGACTAGGCATGGCAGTACATGCCTGTAATCCCAGCACTTGGGCAGCTGAACACAGGGGAATCACTATGAGTCTGATCTACATAGTGAGACCCTGAAGAACCTGTACTAAATACATTTTTTAAAACACGCCAGGCAGACAAGTAGCTAGGTTACACTGTGGGGACTGCAGACCATATCTCTGCTTCCTTCTCTCTTTCTATCTCTGAGCCTTTCTGTTTTCTTTCCTTCTGTGTCCCCCCCCCCTCTGTGTATGTTTCTGTCTCTGTCTCTCCTCTCTCTCTCTCACACACACATATGCACACCATTGTACATTTCCAACTTCCTGTCACCTGTCTCTTTTCTATGACTCCACCATCATAAGCAATAATTAGATCAACTTTACCTACTAGGAACAGTCGATGCCCCAAACTGTGATCACCCATTCTTAGGACCACACCTACCTTGGGTTTCCTCTTCTTCCTGTTTGTTGTGCCCAGTTGGAGAGACAGACAAGCAGCAGGAGAGCGATACTGCTTTCTCTGTCTCAGCTTTCCAGTACACAGCCTATACTCCAAAATACGATTTTATTATTTTTCACCTTGTTATTCCAGTGGAGTTTTAAAAATCCAGCCTACGTGTAGTGCTTGAGCCTAGTGTACATTATTTGACCTGAAATTCCACTTTTACAGAATTGGGCAGATCCACTTCCAAGGCAATAATTAGAAGTCCAGGGAAATATTTAAGGAAGAAGCCAGAGAAAAATATATACAAAAAAGTAATCTTGCTTACACAGAGAGACCAAAAATGCTGAGTGCAGATTTTATAGATTTCTTGGGAACTTGTAATGTTCTCATTGTTTATTGTTTTTGTTAATCCTCATCCATTCTCTATCATCACAAGCAGTAATGATTCTTAAAACAAAGCCAAATGGAGGTTTGTGCAATTTATTTTGGAAGCCAAGAGATATATTCCTTATCTCCTTGTTCTTCTTTGCAACTAGCAGGGAGATTCCTGGAAGAAAAGAAGATGAAGACAAATTGTAAGCAAAGGCAAATCCTAAGTTTTCTCTGGGAGAAAAAAAAAAAAAAAAAAAAAAGAAATGTGAACTCAGCTTGTTAAGAACTGAGTTTAGGAAATTTACCCTCAAGAAAGCAACTGCATCAGTCTGTTTGCTGTTACTATAACAAAAATACTTCAAGCTATGGCTTTATAAAGTAAACAGGTTCATGTAGCTCATGGTTTTGTAGGCTGAAAGCCCAACATTAGGCAACCTTGACTGTTCAGCCTCTGGTGAGGATCCCCTGACTACATCAAATCAAGGATCGTTTCCCTCTCCCCATTTCAGCCACTCCCCTCCATGGTGCCCTGGTTGTTTTTGCAGGCCCCTGGGGCTTCCACAGAACACAACCAGGGACCCTGCACCAGACTGGGTCAGTCTCCCTCCACCACACATGGCTGGCTCTGTAGTTTCTCTTCATCTCTAAGACATAAAACTCCAGCACGTCCTCTTGACTCCAAGATGCCTTTGAAGTGCTACAAGGTCTCCAGATCCCTCACCTGTGGGCTCCCCCTCTGCCTGTGCCTGCCTTCTCCTCTCATTCCATCCAGCTGCCTGACCTCACTGCCATCTCTGAGGCACTTGGAGATAGCCCCACTGTCTCCAAACAGGCTCAGAAACCACACCAAGCCACTTTCCCTTAGTTTCCTCTCTTCTCATCTTAACCTGCCCACGGGGTCAGAATCATGCACATCCACAATCCACTGCTAAATCACAGACAAATATAACAATGTCATCAACAAGACGCAAGTTATTTCTCTTGTGAGAAATGATTGAGCATATGCCACCCAGGCAGGTTGGATGGCCCCCATGTGGGGAGCCAGGCTCCTGCTCCCTGGGCCATGGCTCAAGCCACCATGCCTAAGCTCTACCAGCCAGAGGGGAGGAGCAAAGGACAGTGCATTCTTTCCTTCACCACTGAATACTTCCCCTGGCAAAGTGAGGGTGAGCGTTAGAAGAACAGCTGAAGATCTCTTCCCCACTTAACTATTTCAAGGAGGAAAGGAGGAATTCTCCTACAAGAGACCCTGTCCCATATATTGCATCGCCCTGAATGGGTGTCTACAACCTTGGCCTCTGTTACAGTTTATATCTAGATGTCTCCCCTAAAGCCGTGCCTTTGGGAGGGTGACTGGAGCAGGGAAGTGTGATACTGGAGTAATCTAGGATGGTATGATCGAGGCAATATTGGAAGGGTAATCGTTGGGGGAAGCCAGGGGTCATGGTGGACATGACCTGGAGTAGCGCATGTCCCTTCTACTCCCTTCATTCTGCCTGCTGTCTGCCTAACCTTCCATGATCTCTTCCTCTTCTGCCATGCCCCTGGGCCATGCTGCATTGTCTCTAACCAGCCAACTATGGACTAAAACCTCTACAAAGCACAAGCCCAAATAAATTCTTCCTCCTTCAACTTGTGGACGGTGGGTTCTTTTTCCCAGCAACAAGAAAATAACTAAGACAGCATCTTGCTATGCACCCTGAATACACTCAACAATTATCAGAGAATCAATACACAAGTATAGGAAACAGATCCATGGCCAATTTTCAAAACATGGTGATGCTGAATTTCTTTATATTGATGAGGAGTTTAAAGTTTCCAACTAAGTTGGCCCTAAATTTAAAACACTTTTAAATATATAGTGCTTACTCTTAGAAAAGTTACCCTAAAAACATCTGAATAGGTGAGAGCCTTATAAATAAAACACA
Source organism: Myocastor coypus (assembly GCA_004027025.1). Taxonomy (NCBI): domain Eukaryota; kingdom Metazoa; phylum Chordata; class Mammalia; order Rodentia; family Myocastoridae; genus Myocastor; species Myocastor coypus. The sequence continues at coordinate 20,691 of PVJA010030776.1, forward strand.
CACAGGTGCACAGCTCCAACTTATTCAAATACAGTATCTGGGTAACTATTTTATTTCTACTCATACTTCTTCCTTAAGTCAACTAACACAAAGTTAATCAAACAGCATGAGTCTGAGGTTTAGAACATGGGAGCCTAATGGTAGATCTACCTTTCCAAGTACTGATCTAAGGCAATAAAAGCTTGGATCACTCGCTGAGCCTTTTTATCAAATGAGCAGTGCCCTGGTTCAGTTTGGACCTTGCTGCTCTTGTTATGTTTAAGAGTGTGAGCCTTTGCCTCCAAGAGAATTAATAAGTTTTCAGATATTTATTAAAGAAACTGTACCTCTTATATCTTTTGCTTTCAGAGTAGTGCTGGATTTATACGTTGGCTAATCCAACTCCATAAAGGTAAAACATCACAATAATTCTGTCACAATTACTTTTTACCTGTTGCTGGGACAAAATACCTGACATCCAAAATAAAGGAAGGAAAGGGTTGTTTATTTTATTATTTTTTTTCTTGTTTCAGAACCTTTGTTTGTTTATTCACTCATTTTTATGGCCGGCTCAGCCCATCCCGAGGGCAGGGCTGGTGCAGCATGTGGTGCCGGGGATCAAACCGCGGTCCCTGAAGCCGCCCAAGCTTTCCCAAGCAGGCGCTTTAGACCACTGAGCCATCCCACCGGGCCCAGGAAAGGCTTGTTTAGCTCATAGTTAGTGAAGGTTTCAGTCCATAGTCCGCTGGCTCCAAGGCAAACGGCAGCAGTTCATGGAAACAGAAAACAACAAAGAGCAGAAGGAAGAGCAGCAGCTGTGGTATCTATCAGGCCTACACTGATTGCGAAGACCTGAGCTCCTTGGAGGAAGTGGTGGCAGCGGCTGCGAAGATCCGAGCGCTTCTGAAGTGGCACAGCTGCATCACTTAAGCTCCTCTAAGGAGATGGTGGGCAGAAGCCTTTCTCAACTCCTTTATATACCCTTTAAGTGCTGAGTCACACTGGTGGGTCCTCCCTGCCCTAAGGCAGCCCCCCTCATGCCCTGCAGAGTGGGGCCCCATGCCCCAGGGAGTGGAACCATGGCGTGGGGGGTGGATTGGGTCAAGGTGACACGCAATGTATCAACCACTATAACTTTCTAAGTTTAAACTTTAGGGGAGGGCCTGGGGAGTTAGCTCTGTGGCACAAGTGCCTGCCTGACAAGAGCAAGGTCATCAGTTTGAACCCCAGTGCTGCAAAATAATAATAATAATAATAATAATAATAATAATAATAATAATAATAATAATAATAATAAATAAATAAAATAAACTTTAGGGGAGAAGTTGCTAAGGAAGAGCAGACCAGATGCCAACCCCCAGTAGACATAAAAGGAGCCATCTCCCACTTCCGGCTGGGTCCTCCCCAGGCGCCCTCCTATCTGCACTTCCCCTCCTCTGGAGCACCCTTCTTGCTACTAGAGCCACAGTCAGAGGCACAGCTAACATGAAGAGCACCATGCTCTTTCCCAGGCAGTCAACCCACCACACTTCCCGCAAGAGGGACCCACGGAGCTATGTGTTATCTGAATGTGAGGCTTGGCAAGGGAAGTCCCAATCCTCCATGATCCACAGGAGGCTCACAGTGTGCCAGCTCTTCAATTCCTCCTGGTCCCTCAAGTAAAAAGTGAAGGTTTTCACCTCCTCTGCTTCAGTACATCGTCCAAGTCCCCTTCAGAGCACCTGGCTGGGAGGCACTGGCTCAGAGTCACACTTGCATGAGAATATTCTGGGATTTGGCTTTCCCTCACACTGAATTTGCAGAAACCAGCACGTCCCAAGCACACGTGACTCATCTTGTGCCCGAAGACTTCCCTAGTGGAATGGAGTCTGGCCCAGAACTCTTTCATGAAGCTGGCCCTGCCCACGACTCTTTCTCTAAGCCTTTCTCAAGAAGTTTCTCTCTGTTCTCTCTCAGAACTGCTCAATAGTAGCACTATTACCAGCTGGGGACAGATGACACATTGTCCTGTAGATTGCAGAATACTACCACCTATCCACGACTTCTACACACTAGATGATACCACTGCCAGTTTTCACAATTAAATGTCTCCAGACATTGCCAAGTGTACCCTGGGAAGCAAAATGTCCCTGTGGGAGAAGACCCTCCAGTCCAGCCAGGCAAGGCTCATCCTTGCTGATAGCCCTGAGCCTCTCACGCAGTTAGAGGGGCACATCTCACCCTACCCTAATCTCTCAACACAACCTTCAGATACTAGAAATTCTGCACCTTTAAAAGCAATTGCAATACAATGGTCCCTGAATCTTCTAGTTATTCAGAGTTGCCCTTCCCCATAAATACTCAAATTCCCGGCATTTCTGAAGACACTCAGGTAGACAAGGGCTTCTTTGCCATACAGGCCCAACTATGTGTCCCCCCAGGCCTGCCCAGCATTCCCTGAGCTACGGTGAAAGTGGATGATCATGCTTAGCCATCTTTAACCATGACCTCGAGGAATTACAAGGTAAAATGGAAACTGATATTAGATGTCAGTTCTCTTGGCTCATTAGCCATGCCCCAGTTATCTCTGTCCCCAATGTTTGCTTCACTCCGCGTCATCCGAATGCTACTCCCTCCCTCGCCTCCTTTCCACATCTCCATCACAGTCCAAGTCACCCTCTGCCTAAGTGGAGAACAGCAGTTCCCTTTCGTTCGGTGGAACACGGAGCCAGCTACACTCAGATGCCTCTTCTGGTCTGACTCCACCCAGACAATGAGTAGCAGCAGCTTATTGGTATGAACCTCAGGAGGCGATTGATAATCGTCCCTGCTTGGTTACTCAGGATCCCGTTCCTTCTGCACATCCTACTGGCTACAAGAATCCAACCTGACACAAGCTTAAAACACAGATTCTGATTTTAGGTACTATTTCATGGAGCTAAGATGCCAAGAAATTTCTAATTTTCATCTTTACCCCAGGGAACCTTCCCAGCAGCAGATGTTCATGAGTATAATTGTCCCCACAGTGCTGCTTTTCAAGAACCACTTTCCTCTCAAGCTGTGACAATCAAAAGTGTGTCCAGATATACCCACACGTTCCCTCAGTTACAATCACTGGTAACACAGAGCATGCCTAGGGAAGAACTGTGAAAATAAAAAGGAATTTAAGCTATCTCCAGAAACTTGACATCACCTAGAAGAGCAAGAAGCAAGCTTGCTGAATCACACGGAAAACATTAACCAATGACAGGTCAGGATAACAGAAGATGCCAGGAGAAGGTGAACATTGTACTGAGTCAGATGGGCCAGAAGAGAGCATTTTAAGAACTTCTGTCCAAGTGATTTCAGGTATTAACTGATACGATGCTTTCCTACCACCACCTCTCCTCCTCCTCCTTCTTCTCCTCCTTCTCCTTCTCCTTCTCCTTCTCTTACAATACACAGGATTATGGCCCAGGCCACACACATGTTAGGGAAGCACTCTACTACTGAGCTACATAGTCAGCCCCTTTTAAAATTTGTGCATAATGTTTCTTAAATTGCTCCAGCTGGGACCCAACTTCCATCCACTGGCCTCACTTGTTACCTCTTCTTTGATTAGAATTATTTCACCGTCTTCTATCTTCCTGAATTTTTAATGGAAGCACCATGAGCACAGACCCACACTGTGCTTTTCTGAGCCCCAACAGTTCCCACCCTCAGACTGAATCAGTGTCTGACACACAGGATTTTAAACTCAGGTAGAGAGTCATAAGCATTTAGAAAGGGACCAGACCCATGAAGCAAACCAAGCCTGTGGTCAAGGGCTGAGTCAATAAAATCCAGCCGCCCCCCCCCCACCCCATGCAGATGGCATGCCTAGGCCTGCCAGCCTCCCCAGGGATAAACAACTCAGAGGGTAACCAACACCAACTTATTCCATAACTCTGAATAGTGTAGCAAACACATAGAAATAGCATGATGTACATGTAGGCAGACAACCAGAACACTCCGACCCTCACTCCTGCCCCTTCTAGAAATGCCTTTCTTCATGTTCATGTTCTTCAAGGGTTTATGCTATGTATACTGGCCATCTACCTTGATTTGCTATTAAATCAATATTAGCTAAGTGACTGTGTTGGAATCCTGTAGGTTAATTGTAGTGTGACCCAGGTAACCTGCTGTCTTAGTTACTCTTCTCTCTTTGCTGGGACAAATACCCAACAACAAAATGAGGGAAGGAAAGGTTTAGTTAGCTCACGGTACTGGAGGATTCAGTCCATATTCAGCTGGCTCCAAGGCAGAGTGGCACATGGCCGAGGGCAACCTTTCATGGTGGCAGCTAAGAGCAAGAGAGCAGGGAGCAGTAGCAGCAGCTCAGGCAGCTAACTTCTCTTCCTACCTTACATTGAAATGCAAATCTGGGGCCTGGCAAGATGGCTCAGTGGTCTAAAGCGCCTCCTTGGGAAAACTTGGGCAGCTTCTGGGACTGCAGTTCGATCCCCGGCACCACACGCTGCGCCAGCCCTGCCCTTGGGGCGGGCTGAGCCGGCCATTAAAATGAGTGGATAAACAAACAAAGGTTCTGAAACAAGAAAAAATAAAATAAAATTAAAAAAAGAAATGCAAATCACCTGCCCCAGGAGAGGTACAGCACTCACACCCACAATAATCAATTACAAATTCCAGAAGCAGCCTCATGACTACATGAGGCTTTGGGGGGACACCTATACACAAACCATAACATCTATCATTAGATTTTGCTATATAAAAATGCCCTAGGCAAAGAGTTTTCCCTTTTCAAGAACCCTCCTGGCCGGGTGTGGTGGCTCACGCCTATAATCCCAGCACTCGGGAGGCTGAGGCAGGAGGATTGGTGCGAGTTCGAGACCA